>JAPDSC010150649.1:190818-200856 GCA_026290005.1 Latrodectus geometricus
TATATGAATATCAAAAATTACTTGAAAACAATTATTATAATTCATAAATTACAAGTGAGTGCTAATTACTTTTGTAAGTAGCTTTCCACGGTTCATCCAATCAAAATAATTTTATTATTGATAAATACTTTGATTTCTAAAATGTTTTGTTTTCTTAATGCTGTATGTTTTGCCTTCAAGTCTATTACTAGAGGCTGATATGCAAGGCAAATTTTTCTAGACATTCAAATTTATTTAAGAGATATTTTGATATGGATAATTAGAACTGTATTTAATCTTGTAACTAATGATTTAAATATTGAAAAATGAAATATTGTTATGACATTATGCCCTTATAATAGTAATATAGCAATTATATTATGCCAAATATGTTTTCAAAAACAATTATTTTCTTCGCCCTCATTAAATTGCCAAATGGCTTTCAAAATGAAGCTATTTTTATTATTACATTTCGTTAGTATCCGTTGGAGTGGTAAAAGAATGTTTAGTAATCTAGACTTCAATTAATTCGAGAGGTCATAAAATCGATTGCCGCTTCAGTAGAGAGCATGTGTTTGTAGTGTACCAGAAACCACTTTAAATGTAGATTTCGGTCATAATAGCATACCCGTTGTTGTTTTATCCAAAAAGTTCTTTTTGATTTTTTTTACTCGTTTTTATTCATTTGGTTCAAAACAGAGCGACAATGTAAATTAATCAAAATCGACATAAGAGTTCAATCATTATTTTGCTTTCTTATTACTGGTAGTTCTTTCATTATTATGCATGTATATTTTGTACTACAAAAGTATACTATACTTTTTTAAGTTTGTGGAGTAAAAGAATACTTTTGTATATTATAAGCTTTTGTGCAGAACAAAAGGATACACAAAATTATAAATATTCATTTGTCACTAGGTCAAATATATACAGAGCCATATATTACGAACTGGTATTTAAATAAATACGCGTTCGTCAAATCACTATTAAATTTACCCATTATTTAATCTTTCCAAGTAGAATTAAATGGAAAAGATATGTTGCCGTAAACTCAAAGAAGATGTAAGTATTTGGTATGCTTACCTACACAAAGAAATCATCTCGCACTAAATAAAATACTTACAGTTCCATAAGATGGACAATGATTACAATTGTTCACAAAATGCTATAGGTTTTATTTGTTTTATTGATAGATATTTTATATTGTTCATCATATTGTGTTTGTAAGTTCGTAAGATACATCTAACCACCCCTGCAAGTGCAATTCAATTAGCGTCATTTTTTCAATGACACTGGCATCAATTCAGCCATCTAGATACCCGAATACACCAAACTGGCAGAAAGGTTAATATAGCAGAGAAAATGATAACATAATTGCAATATGATCAAAATATAGACTATAATTAAAACTTTTTGAGTTAATTCATTAAAAATGAATGATGTAGATATGTTTAATAGCTGTAAATTTTGCACAAGAATTTTCAACAATTACTTGTATATTTTTTAATTTATAAAATACATTGCATAGCCTATAAAGGAAAAGTATTAATCATACAAGAAATAATTTGTAAGTTTTAAATCAAAAGAAGTAAAATAAATTAAGTAGTTTTTAAGTTGGTTTATATGTTTCAATAGAGTCTCTTGTGTATAGAAAATGTTACTCCGTTGACTTTCTTCTTGTTCTATTTTTGATCTAGTAGAAAATCTGTTGTAATTTTGAGAAATTATACTTATTAAATGTCCCGTACTGTCCAAAGTGACATGAAGAAGAGTGGGCTTGTGCAATTGTCGACCAAGTTATATTATCGTAGTTCAAAATAAAAGGGATATTGATTGTCCTTAGTAACGTTTTTTAAAATAAAAACTTCAATGTCTAGCGGATCGCGATAGATCAGCAAATTCATTGGTTTAAAATTTTATATAATATTGTATCAGAGATTTTTTTCATTTGAAGAGAGGAACAGTTGAATCAATTAATAGAAAAAATTCGCATGAAAATATGCTACTCATATCAAAATAAATGCCGAGAAAAAGTCAAGTTTCAAAAGACCTACTTACAGTTAAAAACATTTGGATATTTACAACACTAGAAGCAAAAACGTAAGCAATAAATTTGAAAACCATTCAGTTTTCATTGGTAGCAATTTATTTATTTAAATGAAGACACAAATTACGAGTTCCTTCATCGATAGCGAATTATTTTCAGAAGAACGTATCGTTTCTAGATGAAGACAATGAAATGGTTCTACTTAATACTCACTGTAATTTCTAAAGTCAAGTGTAAGTAAACTTCTAAAGACGTCGCCAGTTTCTTTTATCGCCGCTTTAAAAAGACCCCATAATTGCATGTAATTGAATTGGACAGTAGTCACCGATCCGTAAAAGTAGTTTGTATCTTGGCCGGGAGATCCTCCAAATGCTCTAATTACTCCGAGCACATTGGCACGAGCCGCTCCTTTTTATTGACTCACCACGCCATAGTTCAGAGCCATTTTTATTCTTTTTATTCGAAAAGAGTTTTAGCGCATTTATTTCGTGGTATCCCGTTGTCACTTTCTATTTTAACGTAAAAAAAAGTAATAATAATGCGTGAATATTTCGATCTTTTTAAGGCCTTTGAATAATATTAGTTGTTTCTCCGGCATTTTTTTTTCTTCCAAACTACGCCCAGGAAAAAGAATTATAAAAGAGCAATAAATTATTAAGAACACGTTTAAAATTGGATTTAAAATTTTATATTTTGGATAAGGAGATTTTTATCCATATTGAAATGCCCAACGACATTATTTTTTAAAAGTGGTAACTTCAAAATTTTCTTAAATCTAATTTTTTTAAATCTTATATTTTCATAAATGTAACATTTGAAAAACATTAGAATATCTTCAATATTCAATATAGGCTAATAATAATTAAAATAAAGATTTAAATGTGATCATAAATTATTAAAAGTCTTGCATATATTTCTCATGTGATAAATTTGGCATTTATATAAGATACTTAAAACACATTAGTTAAAATGCTTAATTATAATTTCCAGCCTTTTCTATTACACTATTTATAAAACTTAATTAGCACATAATTCTTATCAAACAATAAATTTTAATAAATCAATATTTATGTTCAATAAAACAATAATTCAAATTTTAAAAGAAAGAAAAGGAAAAAAAAGAACTTACGAGGAAATCATCATTCATACTGCATCAATAAACCAAAAAAAGGAAAGTAAATACAAACAGTGATCTGGCGGAAACCTTATTTTTCTACTACCTCATGTATGAAATTCAATAGCTCTGCTTTTATTTCTCATAAAAAATTAACGGGATTTACTAGAATCTTTTAATCCATCGAAACACAAAATAAAGGTGCTAATGATATTGTGGGGACATGAAGTGTTATTCTATGATACAAACAGAAAATATTTTACCCCACTTAGGAAAGGGTCATCTATGTGATACTACAACACATTAAGATCAACAATTCTTGTTAAAACGGAAATTCTGCTTAGACAGAAGTGCAATGCCACTCATCTTGTAAAGATGAATTCTTTTGAAAACAAAAGGAATTGTTACAAAATTAAGCAATCCAAAACAGACGTTATCAGTGAGATATCTATGAACATAGGTCAATAGTTTATACGTGAATGATTTCAAGGCACCCTTCTGAGGGAGAAGAGGAGTTGCTGAACTTCGAGTTTAGTTGCAGAGGCATCCAGAAAAAGTTCACTGATGAGTTCCCATTAAGATTTTAAAACAACATGAGAGGTGTCCTGATATTTAGGACAAGAGGCATTGAAATAATCTCACATTCATTCGGAAAAAAATCGAATTGTAGAAAATTCATGTTGATTGTAATTATCATATCATTCAAAATAGTGAATGTGATCTATAAGAGGAATACTGATACCTCCTATCAAACCTTATACTGCATGCATAAGGGAATTTTAATTGATGGTAAAGACACGCCTCTAGCTCATCAAGTGGAGAACATGTTTGTCGTGGAAAATATTTTGAACTTAAGGAATAACCAACAATCCTGAGCTAATTCCAATCGATTATATTTGGATAGTTCACGTATAACGTGTTGTTTTAGGTTACTTTTTACTCTCATAGTTGCTCTTATTTCTTTAAAATTAGATTTTTGACATTAATAAAAATAAAAACGAAAAAAATATTGAGATTGTTAAATGTAAAAGACGACATGAAAGTAGCATTGTCTTTTTTTTACTGCAAAATATAAAAGAAATTATCAAAAAAACATCAAGCTCACAAATTTCTCATTAAAAATATTCTTATTATTAAAATTAGTCTCTTAAATAAGCATATTGTTGTCTATGTAGTACATATATTATTTTATTTTGTATTCAAAATTATTATGATAAACTACTTTACACAGTTCATTATAGGTAAGTAAACAACTTCTAAACTTATCTTTTTTTCTTTCTGTGTCAACAAATTTTGAAATCATAAAAAGTGTGGAGTAACGAACAAAAGGTTGAGAATCATTGCCCTAAATCATCTTTCATAATTCTTCTGATGTTCCATGGAATTAAAGAATACAATTTTTTTTTTACTATTTATACTTTATTACTTTATGTTAAGCTCACTCTCAGTTTTATACATTCATGTAACTATCAAGGAATGATTTTTTTATTGCTTCTCTAGTTTCTTTTATCTGTCTAGAATGATTTTAGTAGTTTTGTTCAGAAAAAATATTAATGAGAAAAAACTGCTAATTTGCAATGTTTTCATATTTTTTTCGTAAAGACGTAGAAGTCTTCACGGATTCATTAATTTGAAGGCTCGATCTCTAATGATTATGACGAAATATTATAACACACTCTTGTTAATAACATAAATAAAATGCATAAAAAATTAACGCAATCAAAGTTGGGAATTTTAGTTCTTCTGCTAATTACATCACTTCTCTTTTCTCAATGAAAGTCATTTTTTACAGAGCTTACAGGATTTTATCTGTGATGGATTATTTTAGCAGAGTACAGAATGTAATTAGTTGATGACAATAAACACATGCTACAAAAATTGATATCAATTCTCCTATAAATACTAAACACTTGGAACTCAAGAAATTATGTTATTTTTATCAATTTTAAGCATCCGTATTGCTATTATTGTATTCATTTCAATTTTAGTGATCTTATTTTTTTAGTTAAGTGATTTATGACTCACCCGTTCATTAGAGTTTTATGATTTTTACTTTGCACAACTTTGAAACGTAGCAAATTGATGACATTTAGCTTCTGAAATAATGCATTCAGTGCTACGTAATAAAATTAATTACACTTACAAAATTAAGAATGTTAGTATATTGCATTTTCATTTTATATAATACATTTTGTATTTATTATTCTGAGCACATTTTCAATCTATATCATAGATATGTTTGGTTGGTTTGTTCATCAATGGTCACTTTTTGAACATATATGGGTAGTTAAACTGGTACCTACAAATTTAAGTAGATTCCAAACAACTAACAACGTAAAATCTGAAGGTAGGATTTAAACCCATGAGCTGTTGAGCTGAAGTCCACAATTACCTTCCAGACTACCATTCGGGAGCAAACTTAAACAATCTATATCATACAGTAAGAAGAAGTAGATATTCTATTTAGAAAAATATTTTTGTGATGTAGTAGGGAAGTAATAAATCTGAGCTCAGAATCAAATGATTATTGCCTTCAATTAAACAGTTCGTAGACAGGAATCTCTTCCAGCCTACGAACCCACCTTGGCATAAATGCTGTTGTCTTGGCTAGGATCCCACTCTGGGCATGAGTATTTGTAATTGTTCGAAGACCATTTTAAACAGTAGGTCTCTGTCTAATTGTCCCTTTTGATCAAAAAATGACAGGTGAGTGACAAAAAAACCAAACGAAGTGATAAAAGTCAAATTTTAAACATGTCGAGCCACTTTTCAATTGTTTATTATTTCCTTTAAATTTGTTTGTATATTCACCTTTCATTTATAATAGAATTTTATTTTCCATCTCTTTTACAATATATTTTATATATTATTATAAATTTACTTCCGCTTTGTAAAACAAATATTTGATTTTTAAATTACAATAAGCTTCAAATCCATAAAACAAAAATTAATGTTCTTTTGTCCTAATATAGTAATTTTTAAGTATACAAAGCAAAGAACTATACAATTTGTACTAAGCAAAATGATAATAGGAAATCATTATTATAGAAACTGAGGATATATAAACAAAAATTGTTTTTTGTTTTCGTTAATAGATCTAATTTAGAGGCATTTTATATAAGCATGAGAAAAAATAGTTTCATAAAAAATTAGCTGAATGGTATTCGAAAATAGTTATCAACAAAAAATGATAATCTAATAACCAAATTAACAATTATTATTATTTTTTTAATTTACCTAACGTACTCTAAACACGAAGAAAAATGGTATAGCTAGTAAGCAAAATTAAGTGAATAATATGAAAATATTTTTCACAAAAGATGATGAGATTGACTAACAAAAACAAAAATTATTTTTTTGAATTTTTCCTATTGTTCAAGGATTTTTTACTTAAGCATGTGAAAAAAAAATATCTTAGCTTGTATAGAATACAATTAGTGTAGATATGAGATATAATTTTGCAAAACTGTCGAAAAATATGACTATAAAATATTGAACAAGAAATACATATTTTATATTAAAAACATTTTTCCTTATAATTTGAACATTTTCTTGTAAAAAAAATTGTGTAAAGGAGACTGTTTGGGGAAATCTAGAGAAAATATTTTAATTAAGTACGCAAGCATAATTGGTAAAAATGGAATCAATATATTAGAGCTCATTTTTGAATAGAAAGCAATTTCACCAGAGTGAAAGACAGAACTCAGTATTTTGTTTTATGCTATAAATCAGCTGAAAATAGAAAAAAATAGTAAAGCATGAAAATTGTGACGTATTTAAAAAGAAAATATTTCATATACCTCATAATTATAACTAATTAATTATTTTTAACATATTTATCATAGGTTATATTATATAAATGTAAGAAAACTATTATTTAGTATTAAAACTGCCAAAACATGATTTTTCTTTCACGTTTCTTTCTCAAAAAGAATAATTTTAATACATTTTAACGAAATAACCTTTCTATAGTTTGTCTCGTTCATCTGTGATATGAAGTTAAACGGGATTGAAATATTAAAATTAAGGAACTTATATTGCAATGGTTAATTATCTCAAAATGCATCCGCAAAAATAAATAGCTCCTATTGAAAGTGAATTAAAGAGAGAAACGGGTAAGTTTAAATAAATTTTAAGAAAATTTAATACAGTAATTTAGAAGGTAACTTAAGTCATAGAATGCAAATCATTCGTCTTGCTGCTATTCGAAAAAATATTTATTCTTCACAAATTTCAGTTCAATACCATTAAAACACACTCTTAAACAAGAATCAACTTTTGAAACATTAAAACATGAATCAACCTTTTGAAGTGTTTTTAATGAGCGTGATGTCAACAAATTTGTAAAAGTCATTAGAAAATCTCGTTTAACAAAATATCATAAATTTTTAACCAAATAAAATATGATTAAGCGACTGCAAGACAATACTAAAAATATTCTATTGCAATTGTTAAAATATGATATCTAAAAAATTTAAAGTAAAATTGGATCACCAGTAGTTAGCATATATTTATCCCGTAGAAATTTAAATTTTATACAACAGTAAAATGGGACATCATCGAAAGTTTCTAAAAGGGAATTTTTATAAAATTAAAATGATTCCTTTAACTAGACTTCAACTTCTCATAACTTGAATGTAAAAGAAAATATTTGGGGATTGTTAGAAAAAGAAGCTTACAACAATTATTAAAGGAAGAGTATAGAACTTTATAAGATCTTAACTATATATATATATATATATATATATATATATAGTAATTCAATACTCAAAAAAGTTAAAAAAATTAAAATAAAAAGATGATGTAATGTCTTCAAAAGTGAATCAGAAGATATGAAATTTGCTTGTTTCAGGTAAATATATATTTATTTTAAAATTTTAATGCAATAAATTATTCTTAAATATAATTTTAATGTTGTAATTTTCAATACAAATTAAAAACAATTAGTTGTTATTCGAGTTTTTTTACAGAGATATTAAATTAACATTTTCCTTTATAGTTAAAATGCAGTGTATCTGTTTTCAATATGTTAAAAAGGACGTATCGTCATCAAAAAAGTATACTTATAAAAATGAAGTATTTCAATAAAAACGATAATCTTAAGTAAAGAAATCATAGACTCTCAATGAAACGCACACGCGTGACATAAAGATCTAATATACATAATATTAGATTAAGATTAAAGTCATTCATAGAAATATTAATTGTTTTCAGTCATATTTAACTGTTAAGAAATTCAATATTTCATATGCTGGTAACATACCATGGAATTTAATGCCATCATGCATAAAGTTTCGTCTAAAGTATAAATAATATTTAATAAATAGGATTGTTTCTTACACATGCACCTATAAAAATTTATTTAGACAATCAAGACTGTTCATAAAGCCGAACAGAAATTAGCTTGCTCAAACTGTTCTGGCAATCAATTTTACAAAGAACAATATTCTTGAACAGCAATTATGAAATATAGAAATATGTTCTCTCTGTCAATCTTGAACAAAAGATATTCTGAGTATTATTGTTATAGCTTACTGAGTCTGATTTTTAATTTTATCAACAATAAATATGGTTCGTTTTTAAATTAAAAAGAGAATTAGTTTTAACAAAAATATTGGAAAATATATATTATTAGTTAATAAACCACAAGCAAGTTTTATAAAACATCGGGACCCGTTTTATATCTGGTTCACCTTATATCTAGTAATTAAGGTATTAATTAACTGTAATTTCACCACAATTGGCACTGCTTTTCACCAGGGATTAGCAAAGGTGATTTGTGATTTGAGTGTTGCTCGCGGGTAGTGATTAATATTGTTTATTTGATAAGATGAAATTTTAAACTAACAAAAATTGAATTTTTTATTTAGAAAAATTCCTCCTATTTCAAAGATATAAAATAAAATCTTTTAAGAATAAACAGTTGGGTACTTACTGAAAGAGGATTTATTAGAAATACTTCTATTAAAAATGATCTAATTACCTTTTTTACGTTAAATTAACCTTTATATATCTATCTATCTATCTATCTATCTATCTATATATATATATATATATATATATATATATGAGAAGACATTTGCTACAATTAAGCACTATTTTTAGTGCTCTTTCTTGAAAGATGAAAAATGCCCAAAAGACTTTGAACGTGTTAGTATACCTTTAACACTTTTCAGTTGAGCGAATCGTGTTAATTTAATCTTCCTCCTTACGGAACAATTATTGTTATTTTTCCCGATTCTCTTCCGATCACCTGAAGTTATTCACTCGGAAATATTTAATGACATTAATTGAATGCAATTCTTTCTCGAATACTGGCGCAGCGTGAAGGCGCGTTTTATTTTTACCGGGCTCGGGAAACGTGCTCGAGAGTTCGTTTTGTGCTCCCAAAATTTATCACTCAGGCTTCGTTCTTGTTCAGTTCCCCTGCGTACGGCGCCCATGCCAGATTGTGCACCGTGCACTCCTCTGCTTCCAAATGATTTAATCGTTTTCAATCTTCGAGGAGTCGTTATTGAATTCTCTTTATGATCAAGATTTGCATTTGCCTATTGATTGACGGTTCATAAGTGATGGTAATTATCAAAGCTCAACGAGATAAAAAAATATTGGATTTTTGATAATGTACCAAATTAAATTTGGCTTATATATAATTCAACGCACATTTTCAATAGAATTGTTTGTTAAAAGAACAAGTACCTAGGAAAATGATGTGAGAAAAAATGAAGAAGGGAACTCTTATGTTTTAATGAATCAACTTTAATAATGGCTAATGAGTGTCAAGGAAAGTGTTTATCTGATTATTTTCCAATACATTCATTTATGGAAAAGTTCAATATATATACATGTAGAATATATATATATATATATATATATATATATATATATATATATATGT
>JAPDSC010150654.1:0-30346 GCA_026290005.1 Latrodectus geometricus
TTTTTTTTACGTAAGCATTATGAAGAAATATGTCTAGCAATTTGTATCATAGCCTTTGAAAATGTTAGAAACTAATTGAAAGTTACGTTTATAACAGCAATTATGGCATACAATTTAAAACAAAATGGATAAATTTTAGAACAATGATTAATATATATCGTGATAAGAATACAGCGGAAGATATCAGAGGACGAATGATATAAATATACTAGATTAAATTCATGGAAAATGTTAAAAAATAAATTTCTCCGGCTGAAGAATTTTTTACAAATTTACTTTTAATTTTCTAATAATTCATATCATAGAAGCTATAATGTGAATTATTAGAATAAAAAAAATTTAGAATTTAGAATTTAATCGAACTTAGACTAGGTTATATTATCCAACATAAGTATCAATAATTTATTTTAGCTGGTAAATAATTTTTTTATATTTATGACCTTAGAACACACACAGATATATTTTATAACTAGTTAATTTAAAACCAGTAATGAAATTAAACTAAATTAAGGAAGAAAATATGCCGCCCACCCTATCTAGTGGTCAGCATGCCTGACTGTGGATAGGGAGATCCTGGGTTTGAATCCCGGTTCGGGCATAGGTGTGCTTTTGCTTTCGGTCTCTCCCTTCTTTGTCCTTTCCTTATATGAATGGACTATGAATGTTTACCTACCCAAGAAAAGGGTTCCTATGGCATGTATGTACTGGAAGTCTGAACCCACACCAAATTATGGTGCAGTTGGAAAAGTGAAGCAGCGCACCCATAGCACCAGCCTAACTAGCACTCCACAAAAAAAAAACTATTAAAATATTTAAAAATTGTATTTTAATTGTCATTAATTAGAGCTCAGTTCATTTTATATTTTTCAAAATATAAATGTAAGCAGTTTATTATTCAAAATATATTAACTAAATCGAAAATATTCCTGTCCATCAACATGAAAGTATTAACAACTGGTAAAACTTAAAATAAATATTTTAAAATAAGAACAAATAAAAAAAAATCTAAAAATAGTTATTTCCCATCTCTCAAGTAGGTCAAGATGACAGATGAATACACTTGAAAGAAATAATGTATTCATACTCCATTTACGAATACCGCACTTTCCTTGGAGAAGATTTAAAAATTTCATATTCTTGAATCGAAAATTCAAAAGTTGGGCATCAAACGAAAACGCCCTCTTTAGAAATACCGTCATATTTATGTAAACGGAATTAAAAATGTATTTGATATCTTTTTTTCCTACTAAAGCCTTTTTTATGTTGTATTTGTGTCATACTCTAACATATTTTAATGAAATTCAGATGGGAAAAGTTTGTTTATTTTTATAATATTTTAAATCCCTCTGATGTATATATTAAAAATATTTTATAAGAATTTCAGAATAAGTTTAAAAATTTTAAATATATGACGAATCTTCAATATAAGTAATTCTCAATACAAGAAATATTTCTTTCTTAAAAATAACAATGCTTTTCCGTAATTTTAACTTAACTCAATGCAAGCAGTATACGGGTTTTGAAAAGGTGAAGATATTTTTTATTTTGTTTCTTTAAGATATATAAAGGAAACGAATATATACAAGATATATAAGTTGTGAAAGTATATAAGTCTTGTGTTACCTCAGGAACCAAGACAATTATGATTATGAAAAAGGTATCCTAGTATAGAAATGAAATTTTGTTATAATGCAGGACAAACAGTAATGTTCTTATAGTAAATTTTGAAAATTGTTGTTTTCGTATTGAAAATTGAACGATGTATTAGAAACATTTTCGGTTAAAAATTATAAAGCAGCAACAATCTTGTACAAAAGGGATTCTGTTAGTCAAATATCCGAAAAAAGAATGCTTATAACGTATGTGGGTTTATACACTAGTTTCTACCCTGACACATGCGCATATAGTCAGGAAATACCTTAAGCAAACTTAATTTTGAGTAACACTAAAAGTGAGCAAATAAATAGGTAAGCCAGTGTCCTGGTAGATGTTCCCAGAAGCAACTAGTAGCTTTTTTCTGTGCATTTGATAATCCGATTGTATTGGATATCACTTATACCTATTATAAGTATTCTTTTCGTTATATATTAGTGCTCTAATGTTATTTTGTATTAACGTACTACTATACAGCTTTGTAATAGACCTTTGTCCTATATCTTATTTTTAAGTAACTTCTTACTTTGAAGAACTGTTAACTTCTGAATTTCACTCTTAAAGTTCCTGAAAGACATCTTGTCGTGGCTTCTTTTTTAAAGTTAAATACCATTAACCCAACCATAATTCTTGATATTTTTAAGGTAAAGGAGAGAGCGCTTTAGACGACACTCGGTACAAGGAGAGCGAAACACAGCTTAAATTACTTTGTTAAAATTAATAACAAACATTGAATGCAGGTATAACATAAGAATTAAGTTTAATGTCATATATAATAGCAATCATTGCACTATTATTCCCAGAAACATTTAAAAATATTACATATTACACTAAGTCTGCAGTGTTGCTTCTTATCTTCTAATAGCACTCGAGGTAATAATATACAAGACATCATAATTCTAGTTCGATGCATAAAAATAGTTCATAATTGATTTGACAACGATTGGAGATATTTTTTGTCATTGATTAAATCCAGATTTAATGCACAAAATGTTTCATTATTTGCCAGACTATTGAGATTTCTTCACCTTTTGGTACTACAAGGGGTATATTTGAGATATATGTATATTACTACTTATAGTAGAGCTAGTAATGAATGTACTATTGTTGAAGTAAGTGATAATAATTTAAAAGTAAGACCAAGAAAAATATCTGCAGACTTACCCACTATCTTCAAAGATTTTAATTCACGTGGAGGATACTGCGACTAAGTCCTATTTCATATTCCTCAAGTACCATAAGTGAACATGAAGAACTTTTAGTTGATAAGGAATGAAATATTTTACCTTTCAGTAATAAGAATGAAACCTTTCCCAAATAGGCCATCGCAGCAGCAGATTCAGAAATTAAACATGCAACTGTTGAACGAGTTAAATATTTGGCAGTGGCTCTTCATATTTTGTCTGAAAAATAATTCAAGTAAGCAAATAAATAATATATTTGGAAAAGAGCATTTTTTCCAATAAATAATTTAAATGTATACCTTTTCAATGGTGGTAATATAAATCATTTAGAAAGTGATCATTAATAGTAAAAAAGATGTACAAACAAATCTCGAATTTTTACTATGTCGGATTAAGGCTTATTTGTTAGTTTTTAATTAATATCTAAGCACTTATCATGAAACTATACATTAATTGACCCTAAAAAGCGAACTTAATTGACCCTAAAAAGTTATACATGTGTGTCTAAGCACACACACATTGTTTAAAATAGATTAATCCAACTCTTCATTGGTTATTACCATCTCCCTACTATTCAACTATGACAACCATTCATAGAAGCTTTTATGCTGGAGCCTTCGTGCGGAATAAATTAGCCTCGTTGTTTGTATGTGTGTAGAAAAAGTGCTGCAACTAATGTATTGCAGATCACCTTGGCTCATAAATTGAAGCTTTTTGAACGAGCCAATTTAGGTTTGTTGATGTATCTATAATTGCGAAGAAGGCACTATTCGCGTGCATTTATTGGATGATTTGACCTCTAAATTTAACCAGAGATTTTTTTTTATTCTTTGCAATGAGACATTCGAGGAACAATGGATGATCACGCGACACTTTCAGCAGGGGGCCTCCAGGGTCGTCCCCGCAGCTAATAAGTGTCGTGAGGCACGCAATCATAAAGAGGATTCGGACTTGAAAAAGGACTAATTTTCTTTTGAAATACAAAAATGCATTTAGTTTATAAATAGACCTTGTCTTTTTTTTATTTCGTGCAGTAAATTTGCAGATGACTATTTTATGGAGTTTTTATGCATACTTATTTTCTTTTTGAATTAAAGATTAAAAAGCCTGTGTCTTAAAAACCATGTAAATGTGGAACAAACAAGCAAATAAAAGGTAAATACGTCTAAAACTTTAAGATAATTGTTATAAATGTCTTGAAAAATTTACCTTTATTCCTAATATAAAGTCGATCTATAATTTGATCAAATAAGAACAATTGCTTATTGTGATTAAAAAAATTGAAAATCTGAGGAACAAGTGCTTATGCTATAGCTCAATAGATAACATTATTTCATTTTGGGCAGCAATTTGGGGGGCTCAATTCCACTCTCGGGTGTGAATGTATGTAATGTTCTTATTCTGCTTTAAACGTGACACAAAAATGATATAATCAAAAATCTGCAAGTTGAATGTTGCTATTGCAAATACTTAGTTAGAGCTTGGCCTTAGAAGTATGAAATGGTTTCACTTCTTTTTTAATTGGAAAAATTAGCCCTCATGTGCAAAAAGTGTGGCAGTAATATAATAAACCAAATAATGGCATTATATAAAACTTTCTACTTGAAATCTTTCGAAACATGACTCTTTTTCAAAAACCAATATTTTTTAAAAGTAATTAACTTTTTAAAAGTAAAATGATGTAAAAACGTGTTAATATTATTATTAATTAATTAAATTAAATTAGTAAATAATAAACTAAATTTGCTTTAAAATGTATTTCATGATAATTTATTCATATATAGCTTTTTTTTTTTAAAAAAAAAGTGTTATATATTTAATTTTTTATAACATAATTTTTTTAAAAAAAGTATTTTTTTCTAAAATTATTTTAAGTGCTTTTGAGAAATACATATTTCTTGTTGGTAATATAAATTATAAAAAACAAATATTCAACGCTCGCTTAAAAGGCTTCGTGAAATCTGGGGGCTTATATATCAAACAGCTCGTTTAATGTATAAAATAAAAGTACTAAATATTTATCAAATAACTAACATGTATAAAAAATATTTCATTTTAGATCAAGACAAACTCAAAATTACTATACCATTCATTCAGACATTGTTTAAGGTAATTTTTTTTATTTCATAAAACTTTTTTTATTTCTACTTTAATTTATGCGAAGTTTTTGATATACATTGTTTATTTTAATTGCATTGTTTTAAAGAAACTAACACAACACATTAAAAAGATTATGTATCTCAGTGTCTCAGAAAACTTCTTTTAAAACCTAAAACATTTAATGGAATACAAATTCAATCTGTTTAATGATAATTTCTTCAAAAAAATGAATATATTCATAAGAATTAATCTTAATAAAAAAGTCTCTAAAATAGCCTCTAGCTCAAGGCTCTACATAATGGTAAACATATTTGTTTAAGAAGCGGTGAAATTTTATCGCAGCACAATAAAACATCTTGATAAAAGATCTGCAGGGATTTTATCTGCAAGACTGCATTTTCTTTTAAAATAAAGTTAGCTTGGAAAGCTTCCAAGATCTTACTTAGAAAAAAGCATATGTAGGTTTTTAACTTGAACGAAATTTTTTACCATGAGATTTCTTTTCATATGTTTACATTTTTCAGAATAAAAGATCAGATAATATCTTAGAATTTGAAATACTATGTTTATAGGCATTTTGCAGGCTCATATGAAAAACCCTCTCAGAAATTCCTTTCATGTTTGTTGGTATATCTTAAGTTGTTTTGGTTTCATCATAACTATCAGTTTGTTTTCATGGCAGAAGTTAGTATAAGATGTTTTTGAGTTTATTTTATCGATTGATTTTTTTTCTGTAGCCTAAAACAATAAATGGAATTAATTTACTTAAAATACAAAAATCAATTACTCTGCAAAACAATTAAGTAATACACAGATTGCAATGATTAGTTAAAGTGCTTACCAATGTCTTACCTAGATAATTTATGAACTACCTAGTGGCGACGCGACGTACATGATTGGTTAGGGTTTTCGTTATCGGAAGAAAGAGTTCAAATCCTGATACAACAAAAAATCTATAGTATTTGATAATAGTGGTTGAACCACTTAAATTCTTTGTAGTTGCAATGTCTTCCACGTGGAATGATATTTCTGGGGATATCATTCCAGGCAAAGTACTGGGGAAACTTCTGGTTAGCCCTTGCTTCAAAATTACGAAAACTTACATTTGGCTGCTCCTATCTAATTGGTAGAACCTAACTCAGGGCTAGACGCAGGGAAGTTTGCTGGTGCAACAATAAACTACCTAGTGCCATTACCTATTAGGCATTTATTAAAGTGAAAATAAAATGTTTGCTATAGCAAATGCAATGTTTCTAAATGAATTAGAACAGTGTTATTTTTAATTTGTAAAGAATCAATTTAATGCAATCAAATAATCAATAATTAGGTAGGAGCAATGTTCACCTTAAATATGGTTAATCAAATCGAATAAATTAAAAACAATGGTTGTAAGAAAAATCAATTAGGTGTTATTCATTCAAAAAAATTTCATGGCATATTAAATTATTTTTTCATGATTAAACTAGCGAGATATAGCATTTTTTTTATAAAAACGTGTGAATTAATCATTCTTTCTTGTTCTCATTTTTAGTCCCAACTGTAAATTTTAAGAAATAGAGATGTTTTTTCAAATGAAAGTAAACTTTCATTTAATTTAAAAGCTATGATAAGAAAAAATATTTCATAAAAGAAATGGCTATTTATCACATGCGCCAATTTTTCTTTTAAATTTAAAAAATAATATTTGCCTGCATTTCCACTGTCACTAGTTCTTGGAGAAATAAATAATGATTTGATGAGTTTTTAAATGAAAAAAAAATTTCATTTTACAAAACTTCATTAAATGATAATTAGTTTTCAAAAGAAGTGGTTGTTCTTGATTTATGTTCGTGTTTATGTAACAAAATTATTTTTTTTCCAAGATTTTCAGCTCTTTATGAATTTTAGAGACAATTCATAAAGATTTGCGATATATAAATGAAAGTAATTTTTATACAAATTGAAACTAAATTATCTTCATCAAATTCCACTGCAAGAAAAAACAGTTTTTAAATGAGACATTTCTTTAGTATTTGTTCCAATTTTTCTAGAAATTGTAAAAATTAACTTCTTTGACATGAATTTTCAATTTTAATTCCAATACCAACTAACATGTAACAAAATGAGGTGTCTTTTTTTAATGAAAGAAATCAACTTTCTTTAATCTAAACTCCACTGGAAATAAGTAATTCGAGAAAGAGATAGTTATATTTATTTTTGTGCCTGTTTCTTTTCAGGAAAAAATATCTTTTTCCAACATTTCCAATCTTAGTTCTATCAGCAACTGATGAAGAGTTGTGCAGTATTTTAAATTAAAGACATTTTCATATAAAACAAAATCTAATTTTTTTCGTCAAACTCCATTACAAGAATGAGTAGTTTGTAAAAGAGGGAGTTGAGGATTATTTCCTTTAATTTTTCTTAGAAACGTTAAAATGAATATTATTCACGTGAATTGTTTTTAATGAAAAAACACCTTTTTTCGATTAAAACTCCATTGGGAAAAATTTGTTAAGAAATTTGGAGTTATTTATAATTTGTAATAATTTTTCTAAGAAGTGTGAAAATCAATATCGTTTGACGTACATTTCAATAACAATGCATAAAAATTTGAGTCATTTATTTAAATGAAAAAAACTTTCTTAGGTTAAAACTCCATTGGAAATTTTTTTAAAAAAATAAAGCTGATTTTTAATCATTTGTGTGAATTTTTCTAAGAAATGTAAATCTTTAATAGAAATTTAATATTTTTATATGCATTTCTAATTTTAGTTCCAAAGGCAACATACAATTTACGTGATTTTTAAATAAAAGTAAACTTAGCTATTTTTAATTGAAACTGCATTGAGGAAAAGATATTTCATAAAGGAATAACTTTCTCCAATTTTTCTAAATAAAATAAAAATATCTTGAAATTCATTTCTAATTCTAATCCCTACTAATAGTTAAAGATAACTTTAAATGAAAAACCTTTCTTTGCTCTAAATTTTTTCTAAGAAATATGAAACTGAATATGTTTGACCTGAAATTTTTAATCCTGTTTCCAAAGCAAAGTCTGACAATTTCAGGTATTTTTAAATGAAAGAAAACTTTCTTCAAACATAATTCCAATGGGAGAAAAATAATTTTAAAAAAAAAGGTGATTACTTCACAGATGGACTGAAAACTTATGTACATTATTATTGAAATTTTAAGAGGTCAAAGTTCATTTATACATAAGTAATAATTATACAACAATAAAAAACCATTTTTTATAACGCTGTGTTCTCTTCTAAGACTACGATTTATCTCTGTACACAGATCATCAGTTACTTCAATTAGAGCTCTTGATAAATCTCTTTGTGAGGTCAAGTCACTATTTTTAATAACCTAACCCTGAAAGCTGCTTTTTTCATCATTGGATATCTTAATGGCATTGTTTTCCCATCCGGTACCCCCACCCACCAATGATGATCTTTTTCATTTTTTTTTTTATCAACCCAGCAAATGAGAAGACGATGAAAGACAATAGGGAATCTTCACTGTTTGAGAGGGTGAACAGAATATTTATATAAGTCAATTGACATTGTGTCCTTGGGACTTTCGTCTTCTTTTGAGACCATTATTTAACGAACAAAATCACCTTATCAATATATTCATGAATCATTTTTAAAACCATTGTGGGAAAAAATAGTGTTGAATTGCGTACGTTTCAAATTTATAATTATCAATGAAACAATTGCATAACTTCTGGTGTGTGTCTTTCAAAAGGGCCACCACATGTACTTTTAAATAAGGAAAATTGAGAATTAAATCTTTTCACATAATTTACTTTCGTGTTCGTGTGATTAGTTTGTTTCTGTAAGAAATAATTTCCTTGCTTCAGTAAGAAATCATTTGTTTGAACGAAATGTTTATTGACTTAGCGTTTGGACTTTAGCTAATTTCTATGGGCATCTGTTTGATTTCGAAACTTAATTTTTGAATGAATTGTTTATTTAAAAGGTATAAATAAGTCCTAAATTCTTTCAGAGTAAGATTTAAATATAACAAAATGCATTTTTTTATACATAAATAATTAGAATAAAAAACATACAATTTTATTTATTTCCATATACATGTTTTATCGCTAGTTCTATAGTTTTTTTGATTTTTTAACTATTTTACTTTACTCCATTAATATAACAAAAATATAAAACTAAAAATTCTCATTGATTTTCATTGATTTACAGAAATTAAATTAAGAATTTTACTTTAAATGTATTTATGAAATAAATTTTATTTAAAATTATGCTGATAAATTCTGAAATCTTAAAATTCAATTTATTTGTTAAATAAAAAGGAAGTAAAAATCAGTCTAACACTAATTGAAATTATAACTTACAAATTTATATCAAGAGTGATTTATATACGTTTGAAATGTCTGTTAAATTTTTTATCTTTTTTATGAGTCAAACACTAAAATATTTTTGTTAAGAAGTTTTATAAAATAAGAAATAAAAAAAATCTAATCTGTCAACAAATGTTCTGCATAAAAAAAAAAAGAAAATTGGGAAAAAAAAGCTTGCATAAAATTGATTACCCTCATTCATATCAATTTAGTTAAAGAAAAAATTCTCCTCATTATGTCATTAAAAAATATTTGATATTCTTTAAATTATATTCAAAATAATATTAAAACATCAGTCCTTCACATTATTGATCAAATAAAATGAAGATTTCAAATAAGATGAAAGAAAAAACTAATTGACGATGTAATCAAAAGAAATGAAGAAGCATATTTTTTTTTTATCTTATTTAAAATACTTAGAATGTAAAATATTTTCTCAGTGTTTTTCTCTAGGAATGAATTAAAAAAGTAAAAAATCTGAAATGGTATAAAAAATTAATGATTACGTTATTTTATGATAAAATTCATTAAAATAAATGGCAAAGCACGGAATTATGTGAAAATGGGAAAGAAAAAGTACTGAATTAAGTGAAAAAAGTTCACTATTTTTTTTTCTCTACTTATATCAATTTTTCAAGCATATTTGTAAAATTAAAATCTCCTAAACTTTTTTTACATTTCACTGTTTTTATAATCATACCTTGATTCCAAATGTGTAGTTTAAATTCAAAATTTATATTATCATATTCTTTTTTATTACATCTATGAAAATATTTAGATGAGAATTATATTTTTAAGTTTAAAAAGAAATTATTAACACAAAGATGAGCACTTTGTCTCTTCTTCAGAATTTAAAAATCTTGCTTTAAATAGCATACAACTGCATACAGTGGTTAAGTTTTTATACAGTAGATTATGCTTTGTGAATTATCTCTTTTGAACAAAAAGGAGTCCACAAAAATCTGGACATTCCGATTCCAAATTGCTAGACATCAAACTCAATTGAATGTACCAATGTAAGGGCCACCGATTTGGCTTCCGCCAGGGCACATCGTATTGACTTTCATTTGTGTCATTATAGAAGGACAATGAAGCAGGAACTCTTTTGGAAAGGAAAAGAATGATCCCTATCGGAAATTTGTCATCTAAGCAATTTTGGTGGAGTGGATTTTGAAAAAGTAAATTTCTATGCAATTGATTTAAGGTTTTATGTCAATGGACGATTTAAACATATATCTAGGATCCTTTGATACCTTCTATAGCACAGATTTCGTTGTCATTCTGAGTTTCTTTTTTCGAAGAGGGAATAATTCAAATGGGACACCACTTTACAAATACTGAATGCTAGAGCACTATGGTAAGAGAAAAACAGTGACAAAGCGATTTGAATCAGTATTTAAATCATGCATACCCAGTTTTATTTTTTAAGATTGACATCGTTATAATAGAAGTACACTTATGGTTGTTAATTA
Source organism: Latrodectus geometricus (assembly GCA_026290005.1). Lineage (NCBI taxonomy): Eukaryota > Metazoa > Arthropoda > Arachnida > Araneae > Theridiidae > Latrodectus > Latrodectus geometricus. The sequence goes on from JAPDSC010150654.1 coordinate 10,758, forward strand.
TCGGTATATAAATTTGTATAATATTTGGATTTATAATATTTATACTAAAAAGTCTGCTAAACAGAAATATATATATCTATTATGATAAAATGTTACTCTTGAATAAATATCAAAGATTTATAAATATACTTATATATAATCCCTTATAAATAATATATGTATGATTGTTTCTAGAAATTAATCGAATTAATGTTTTGAAACTTTCCACTTAACCTTATTTTGTATAGATAATCACAGAACTGTATTAATTTGTAGATTTTTTCGAAATTTATAGTGATCATAAAATAAGAATACATGAACTTTTATTCCATATTCACTACTTAAAATTTATTATTCTATGATTCATTTTCAACCTAATGATAAGAATATTAAAATAAAATATAGAAGCCTTGATGAAAATATTAAAATCGTGCAGCGGAAAGCATGCAGCATTCCACAAAATCGCCTTGGCTCTGTTTTTTTTTTTTTTTTTTTTTTTTAATCGCCAAGGAGTTGTAGTGTTAAATCCATGTAAATTTGCCACTGGGGAACTGCAGTTTTAAATGTGGTTTCCTTGTTTAAAAAATTTCATCTAGATTTTTATTGTAATTTTTAAGTACGACCTTCAAATATGAGCCAAAACATGTTAATGAGAACAATACAAAATTTATAGAAGATAAAATAAGATTACTTTTAAAACTGCTTTTTACATAGATGTTCTAAAAATAATGGCAACAGTAATCCTTATATTTCTATAGCATTTTCAACATAAATATTTTCAAACGAATAAAAGATTTGTTAATTTAATTTAATAAGTTTTCATTTCATGAAAAACCTGAAAATAAGTACAAAAATTAAATATTTGAAATTTATGAATCATTAATTACCTAAACAATAATCAACCTTCATACTTCACAATAATAACCCGTTCTTATAGCAGTCTCAAGATATAAATATCTGTGTGTGGGTGAGTGAAAACAGATTAAAAAAAATATGCTGTACTCTAAAATTGGATATGCAAGAAATTTAAAAAAAATTTAATAAGCCTTTTGAATAAAATTTAAGTGAACAATACCAAACAAAAATGAGGTTATAAAAAAAAGTTCAAATATTACGGAAAAAAATGAATTAAATCATTAGAAATGGATCAATGAAACAGATTTTTAGAAGAAAAGAACTTAGAATATGTAATATTTTCGTAAAGGATTCGTGGTAAAATAATTTAATTTATAAAATAAAAAGTTGTTCACCTCGAGAAAAAATTTGTCAAAATGTGAACAAATGAGCTCTTGAGACATGTAATCATACTGTTATTTTCCATGAAACAGTCTATTAATGGGAACTTAAAAAATATTTTCAGGAATGAAATATTTCATAGTAGACTGTTTCTGAGAAAATGAATTTGTAAAATGTGAACTGTTGAATAAAATAAATCGTTTTTAATGAAACAATAATTTGACAACAACATATTGCACAGCTAAGCGCCGAGGATCATTATAAGCATTTTAATATTCATTACTTTCTGGAAGGACTTTTAATGCTGGTGGACTGTTTTCATATATCGTAATTAAGGAACTGCCGAACACCCTGCAGACAGACATGCATACATTGTTATATCAGTTTTTGAATGCCCTTTGCAAAAGGCAGAATCGCTAAAACCCTCTCCCTTAACTGAACAGTTGTTGGTATCGACTCCAGGACCTTTCGTGCTGAAGAGCTCTCTCCTTCTATTAAGCCATGATGTGCCTTAGTGAGACAACAGTGCTCTTTATTATGGAACAAAGTGTAACAATTAATCAACAAATATATCCATTAGTCATTTTTTAAAGATGTACTTCTGCTTTGGGTGCTAAAATATAGCAGAATCTAACTAAGAGTATTTGAAAGACGCTCACTCCTTTCACATGAAACAAAAGGAATATAAGCCCAATGTAAAATCTATTTTCCAAACTTCATCACGGTGTATAATCATAAGTTTATAATTTATATGAATTAAACCCTTTACACGTAGAGAAAAGTACATGATTTATTCAATTTTCTTGCCACTGTAGAAAATTTTTATTAAATATAAAAAAATCATGTATTAAAACATTAAAAATGTACAAATGCTTGAAATATAATAAACGCATTTAAAGTTTCCATTTTTGTGTTTATACTATGTGAATATTACGAGAGAAGCGATCCCTGGTATTTCTTCAATTTATTCTTGTCACTCTGTAGCTGCAATTAACTTTCGGAATAGCAAATGTATAAAGATGAACACGCTCGAAGAAAGTGAAGGTTAAACGTTGGGAGACGGTGAGATGACCCCAGTCACGTGACAGAAGAAGAGACTTCGATCCCGTTTATGGATGTCATGAATGCAATCATTAGATCTGCTTTAATAACACGGTCCACCCTCATATACGGTGACAAACAAAATGGTCACGCGAGGCCAATTTCCTTTGAACCGGACGTGTGACGTCACAGCTTTGCTTGGACATGCAAGACGTCGCGTGAAAGTTTGTTGCCAGTGAAATACTAGACCATTCTCATTCTTCACGCTCTTTGCGCACCCTAATGAAGAGGGGCTTTTTTTTATTCGTTTTTCTTACTCCATCCCCCTTGACCATGACATTGAGCTCCATTTTAGAACAGTTGTTTGGAGGACAATTTTCAAGGAAATTTTGAGATGTTTCAATTCTAAAAATCTATTTCCTTTCTCACTTTAAAGTATATTTTAAATTAACTTATATAGATTTTTTTTTATTCACAAAATCGTAACCTTCCTTGGTCAGCTGCCAATCCTTGAATGGGTTAATTTTACGGCCAATCAATTTTATTTACCATTTATATATAGAACATACCATTTATATATAGAACTATATTGGATGGGTATGGATGGATATGGGTGGAGTATACCATTTATATGTAGAACTCATATAGAACAAATTGTAAAGGTATTGTGCAATTTGTTCTGTTACTGAATCACATTACTTTTTATTGACTTAGCTTAATTGTTTCTTGGGAAGTTGTCACAGTAAATCCGTTCGATTTATTATTGATTTATTATCGATTTATTATTGGTTTATAATCGATTTATTATTGGATATAATTTTTATCCATTTCTATTGCACACATTTATCATTTATTAATAGTATTGATAGTTAATAATATTTTTCCCAAGATTAACGAGTGAGTACGAATAATTTAGGAAGAAAAAGTGTTCGGTAGAGTCAATTTATTACATGAGTTGAAAAACAAACTTTTAAAACATGAAACAAAGTTTTTACATAATATTTTTACAAAGCTATATATATTAATTATATACATCTTGATATTTTCAAAATCCAAAATTAGTTTTTAAACTAAATATTTTGATAAATTTAAAAAAATCTTTTAATTTTTTAATGAAAAATTTATATTTATTTCTATCACTGTTTTACTTTATTTCTGTTCTGTATAACTTTTAAAGTAAAAATATATGATAGTGATTTTATATTTAATTAAATAACTACTTAAAGAGGGAGAAGCATTTTAGTTTTTATGTTTTTTAAAAGCATCATGTGTATATGTATGTGAGTGATGAAATGGTGTAAGATGAAACTGCCTAATTGATCAAGAAAATCTGACGAACTTCAAATGTGTACCTTGAAAAAATACTGAAAATTTTCAATATTTTAGAGTTAAAATTGATATTGAAAGAATTAAATAGAAATTCATAAATTGTAGAATCTCTGAATTATGATGTTGTATACTGATACTTATTTTTAATATAGCTGGTTTAAGAAATAATACGACAATCAATCGTCTCTAAAAATATAGAAATTTCGGAAATTCGAAAAAAATATTTTGCTATTTCTCAATAATAACTGAATTTTATCTATGGTAAAATATTTACCACTTTACATACCTGTGAGAAAAACTTATTAATTCTTAATTAATTTTACTTAATTATTTTATTGAATTAAATTTATTTTATTGATTTTAAAATCATAAAAAAAAGTAAGGTAAAACAAATTTCTTTTTATCGTGGGTATTCTTCTCTGTCAAAAATAGTAAAAATATAACTTCTAAAAACTTAAAAAAATAATAGAAAATTTTTGTGTATATCCATACCCTTGGACTCCAGTTTATTGTAGTATGTACTTAAAAAGCTGATATAAATGTCACTGATATTCAGGACTTTTTATTTTAAATAAAATTTTGGTCCAACGAGACCTGCCACTTTCTTTATAGTGGAAGATCTTGTCTTTAATCTCAGAAGATGTTCAACAATAATGGAGGAAGTTAGGATTTTGCTTTCGGCATACGTATTTGTTGTGGAAGATTCTGGAAAATCTTTCGACTCCCCCCCCCCGTGACACGTGTGTCGTTACATACTCATATTTATAAAGAAAATTTCCAGGGGAACAATATATGACAAGGCTTCAAATGCCTTTAGTACAACCTTCTGTAGTTAAGTAGTCCACTACACTATCAAACAACCCACAAAAGTCAAATAAATTTTGTTTTGCTGATTCAGCAACAAGAGTACTTATCGCCTATTTTCTCACCATAGTTAAACTCACTCTTAGTTTTCAATGCATGAACAACGTTGAAATCTGACGGATCTGACCCTAGACACCAAAACTTTCTGCTGTGATCGCTATCTAAACTTTTCCAATAGCATTGTCTCCTTTTATTTCTGTGCAGTCACCTACGATCGCTAGATACAGCCTTGACAAATCATAATTTAAAGAGTTGAGCTTTCAGAATTAGGCGATCGCCCACGAAATGCCCTTTTAGACTCTCACCATGGAATTTTTCTTTTGCTGATGACCGAAAGTGATCGCATTATTGTTCAAAGAGTGATTACTTTTGATTATTTTTGGCACATATTCCGTTGTTGAATTGCTTGATGTTTAAATTTAATTTAATTAATCAATCATTTTAATTTTTGGTAAAAAGTTATATATTAAATTATATATATATATATATATACATATATAAATATAATATGATATTTATTAGCTCATTATGGTAAATATACTTACTGTAAAAAAACGAATATAATAACAAAAAATATTAAAATAAAAAATAAATAACTAATTATATATTGTTTAATCAAAACAACATGTAATATTTCATTAAAAATTACACAAATTTCATTGTGTGAATATAAATGTCAATATATTTTCTTTATTGAACTTATTTTAATTTTAAGAGTATTTTCGTATGCATGACCAAATATTTATTAATTGAAATATTAATAAAACCAATAATTGGATTCAGCATTGATTTTTTTGTGGTTTTAAAGGTTCTTCTCAAACTACAACATCTTTAGAGTCTATTCAATTACTCACCGTGTTCGATAATTAAATCTTTTCTAAGTGCTCTAATTAAAAAAACCAGAATCGAATCCAAATTCAAAATACACTTATAAGCAATTATAACCACAAAAATATTCTTAATTTCTGATATATAGAAGTAAAGTTGAAAACTGACTGGTTAGCGCTTCTCTGTGTCCTTCAGTCCAACAGTTCGTCAATTCAATTCCCGTCTTGAACGTGTTTGTAATAATTCGGAAATTGTTTAATATTTTGATTTATCGTCAAATTAACTTTTACTCATAAAAAAAGGCCGTGAAGTTAAAACTAAACAGGGTATATAAAAACAAATATAAAGCTTTCTTTTTGTTCTTGTATGCTTTTATATGTTTTTGATTCTGAAACCTCTATTTCACTCTTCGTGGACAGATTTTGCATAATCTCAAAATCCATCAACAAAAAAGGGGAAAAAAAAAAAAAAAAAAAAATTTATGAAACAAAACATAAATCGGACATAAAATTCAAAATCCTCCATAAACAGTAACCTTTTGGCCCAACAAATGTTCGTAGTTCTCTCTATATATAAATAAATAAATTCTGAAAAATCTTCAGGTTGATCACGTGACCTCATTTAATTTACCCAACTCATCGTCATATATAAAATTATTTAACTTTTCATTTAAATGTACCTATAAAAAGAAACAAAAATAGACATACAATCAGTTATTCCTTCATAAATAATATCACCGTTACCCGAGAAATATTTTTAGTTCCCTATATATATAGAATAAACCGATAAGAGATATTTTTGTCGCGTGATTCCGCAAATTTAACTCCTTTGATTTATCACATTTCGTCTACAAGAACGATTATTGATATTCTTGAGAATTCATTCAAAAACGAACATCAAAAATCCGATACAATAATCGAAATGCACCTGTAAGCAACATTAACATTACCCCAGAAATGATCCTAGTTTTTGATCTATAGGAATAAATAGATAAAAGAAGTATCTTGATCAGTTAACTTCCAAAACTGTTAGTTCTTTCTTGTTCTCTTAATCCATCATGGATTTAACTGATATTTTCAAAATTGCACTCATAAGTGAAATTGAAAACCCAAAACAAAAGTTGGACACAAAATTCGTAATGAACACATAAACATTACCAATGATATTCAATAATTGCACCTAATTCATGATATATATGAATGAAGAGATAAGGCACACTTCTTGATCAGATTATTCCTCATAATTCACTCAGTTCATCATCGTGTATGATTCTTAATTTTTTTTTTTCAAAATGCACCCATAAGCAAAATAAAATTGGATGCAAAATCCAGAAATCCCTCATAAACAATATCAATGTGACTTGGGAAATATGTCTGATTCTCAATATATACAAAATAAATAGATAAAAAGTGCATTTTGTATGCATGATTTTCTAACTTGTTACTCCTATTACTCAATCTTTCAAAGTATAAACTGGATCTTGAAACCCATAAGCAAAATAAAATAGGAAACAACAAGAGATGAATTGAACACAAAATACGTTATGTATCCACAAGAATACTAACGTTATGAAAAATTATTTGTGTATTTAGTGATACTTACAAAGTAAGTAAATAAAGCCGACATCTTGATCTTCTGATTTTCCAACTTTCAGCTCTTGCTTTATAATGTCCATTGTTGTTGTCGTGTGCCAGGCAGGCTTGCAATATGGGGTGCGCTGCTCCACTTTTCCAACTGAACCATATTTGGTGAGGAGTCCGACTTCCTCAGAACACACATGCCATAGGTTTACGTTTACGCCAGCGAGCTTCCCTGTACCCAGCTACATGTCATAGGTACCCGTTTATAGGGTAGGCAACCATTCACACATAAAGAAAGGACAAAGACAAGAAAGAGAGAGAAAGAAAGTACATTCATGCCCTAGCCAGGATTCGAACCCAGGTCCCACACATCTGTAGTCAGGTACGCTAACTACTAGACAGGTTAGGCGGCATATACTGCCCGTTAAATTGTATAATCACTGAATCTTTTCGAATCCCAACCATAAAGAAAACAAAGTTGGAAATAAGCAAAAATGAGTCAGTTGGTTGGTTGGTTGAGTTTTATGGCGCAAAGTCCAGTAAGGACGAGCTGCACCAAAAAATGAATCAGATACGAAATTCGAGATGTATTCATAAGAATACCAAAGTTATGCCAAAAATGTTCCAATTTCCAATACACACAAAATAAATAAATAAAGCCGACATCTTGATCCACTTATTTTCCAACTTTCAATTCCTGCTCAATTTTGTCCATTAAATTGTACAATTACTGAATCTTTCCGAATCGTATCCATAAAGAAAACAAAGTTAGAAATAAGGGAAAATGAATCAGATACGAAATTCGAGATGTATTCATAAGAATACCAAAGTTACGCAAAAAATGTTCCAATTTCCAATACACACAAAATAAAGAAATAAACTGGCATCTTGATCGAGTGATTTTCCAACTTATAACTCCATCTACTAACCTCAGACTGTTCATCGAAATTTCTGAAATGCTCTCATAAGCAAAAACAAATTAGGGAGTAACAAAACAAATATCAGACCCAAAATTGGAAATGCACCCATAAACAATAGCAACGTTACCCGAGAAGTGCTCCCAGTTGCCGATCTATACGAATAAATAGATAAAGCGTGCATCTCGATCAGGTGACTGGAACCGTAACCTTTTACCAAGAAGAGATCTTCGGATGCAGAAGAAGAGCTTTCATCTCGTCTAACAGTTGTTGGAGGAGTTGTCCCCCCAGGCGGAAGCGATTAACCTCCCACCGCTTTCTCTTCTCTCGGACGAGTCGTCTGCGGGGGAAGGTCAGTTTTCGAAAGTTTCTTACCGCGAGGGCCCCTCTTCACTTCAGTTGCCACCTGTCCGCCACACCTGCGGTCGCTCGGACTACCCGCCTCTTGCTCAGGTGAGTGCGCTCTTCAACAAGTGTTTTCATACATTTTCAATCGTTTGAAATATTGTGAAAGGGGTAATGCACCGTTATGGATACGATTAGAATGTTTTTTCATCGCACTTCCTCTAAAGTTTTTATTCGAATGATTAAACTTTTCGATTGAAATTATATTATGTTTATTATTGTATAGAGGCATATATTCCTATTCAGCGAATATCTATTTGTATTTATTCTCGAAGGAGATGTTTTTATTTTAATTTAAATTTTTGAAATAGTTTATAATTTTAAGTTATCGTTTGAGACTGCTTAACAATTAAGATTTACAACTAAAATAAATAACAATTCATTACGATAGCAATTAGTGTTAATTTTAGTTGCTAAGAAAATAAAATGCGTTAAATCTTTTTGATTGAATGAGCAAGTATTTCTATGAAATTGAATTCATCTTCAATGGCTCCTAAAAATTTAAATTTTTATTTATATTTAGAATTGTAACATACATTTGACTGTAGCTTAATTTCACTGTTTTATTTATTATTTGAAATGGTAAAATTTAAAAAATTATTTGATTGATTTTAAAGAATGAGTGATATTTACAATGTTTTCTAATGAAACCGGTTTTTTCTTGTTATATTTAAAATTATTATCATTTTTGTTTGATTGAGACTTTAGTCAAATGATATTTTACCCAAGATGCTAGATGTTTTTTTTTAAATAAAATTCAATTTACTTTTAAGGGTGATTGAAATTTATGAAAATATTTTTGTATGAAAACTTCTTTCAATTATATTTATTGTTGTTACCTAATTGTATTTTTTGCTTGTGATTTTATTTCAATAATTTTATCCATGATGTTGCACAAAGAGGCAGATTTTTCGAATGAATTTAATTGATTTTTAATGGTAGAAAGAATTAAAAAATAGTTATATCTGTAATTGTTATCATTTTGCGGATGCCACTTAATTTCAGATTTTTTTTTTTTTTTTTTTTTTTTTTTTTTTTTTACTAAAATTTTATTCTTTTGTTTATCAGTATGAAAAATTTTAAAATTGTTTTAAGTATAATAATAATTCCAAAATTTGTATATTTGTTAAATTTAGTTTATGTTTTATAAAGTCTTATAACATAATAAATTACTAACTATACAATTTTTGGAATTACAAATTTTTCTATTTATTTAATAATTTTTTAAATAAAATACTTATTCAATTTTTTACAGCCTATTTATTGAAAGCTTAACCCCCCCCCCAAAAAAAAATCATAACCAATGTTCGATAAATTTTAAATATATTTACAAATTTTAATTCTTTAATTTTAAAGCCATTTGAAAAATCGTCAAGAATTTCAGAAATTTTCTCTCATTTTTAAAAGTTTTAAATATAAAGCTAAGCAATAGATTCAATTAATGTTTAGGCTTGAGAAACAAAAGTTTTTTCCCTTAAATATTTGATTTAGCAATTGGGTTCCAAAAATTTTAAAAAGAACCAAAAACTTAAATTGCTTGTATTCATTATATTTTAATAACATCTGCATATACAATTTTCATTAATTTATTTTCACTTCTTATCTTCTTTATTTTTTACAATTTGTAACATTTTGTTCTAGTTGATATTAATTTTCTTCTAATTAAAATTAACTTTTGATTATACTAATGACATAATAAGCATTCGAAAGTATGTCATTAGTGTAATCAAAAGTTACTTTTCAATTCAATTTTCAGAAAATAATTTTAAAAAATCAGTTTAAAAAATTGTAGCTTTAATTTTGAACTGCTTGATTGAAACTTTTAAAATTATATCAGAAAAAAAGTTTAATAAGAATTAGAAAAATAAAAACCATTAAATTATTATTATTTATATAATCAGAATTTTTGAAGCAATGTTTCACTTATTTAAGTTTCTTTTTATAAAAAATTTATTTAATTGAAATATACATAAATACATGACTTTTCATTTTGAGTGATAAGGTTGTAATCGTTGTTAGAATAAAAGCAAAGCCCGGTGGCTCTGAAAATTTACGATAAAAAACATAGCTCTGCACAAGAGTACAGTTACAAAATTAAACAAAAGGATAGAACAGGCAATTAGCATTAAATTCTATTTTAACAGCTCACTTCACGGCAGCTGGCGTTCAACTCACTATTTTTGTTCTTTTTGCCTGCCACTCGAATGCTACTAAATTCATGTTGCTATTGAAATTTATTAATGACTGAACAGAATTAAAATAACTCTGTTACAAACTTTTCCTTTTAAGTAACAAAAATTTTTTAATGTACATATTATAACAAGACAAATAAAAACAAATTAGATACAAATATTTCTTTTCATAAATATTCGATTTTTGTGTTACTTCGTAGAATATTCAGGCATTTGTTCAAATAATTTTCTCTTAACTTTTAGCAAATGTATAATGTAGTAAAATCGAAGCACAAATGTAGAATTTTTACAGATTGGATATGTTTTATGATAAATATTAAGAATGCATTTTTAGTTCACAAAATACGAATGTAAATTTTTTCCACTCAAACTACGCTGTTAATTGGATTTACTATTTATATTTAATTGTTATTACTTTATTGAACATATTTCACATTATTTATTTTATTTTACTTTTGGTCGAAGGAGTTGGTAACAAATTTATTTGTATTTGTTTTTTTCTTTGGATTTTTACATTCTAGAGTTTTTGGATTTTTTGTAATGATACTGGAATGTGTGTAGTATTTTAATTCAATTTAATTTATAAAATACTTTCCCCGTTGTTTTCATGATGTTCATCAAATTAAATTTAATGTTCATAATGATTTTTTTATTTATTTTTTCTGTATTCCATTTAGTATTAAATACTTCAGAATTAAGTTTTAAATTTTTTATCGTATTTATTTTTTATCGTATTTATTTTATCGTATTTATTTTTTATCGTATCAATTTTCGTTTACACACATGTAATATTAAATTTAAAATAAAAACATTTTTTTATTAATATATTACTCAATATTTTACTTAAATAAGAAAATTTCCTCCTTTTATCAGTACATAGAACTCAAATGCTATTTTAAAAATTCATATAATGAATTTATATGACCTTTCTGTTTTTCGTGTAACTCCGTATTCATCTCTAAATAGAGTATTGTACTAAGTGTCTAGATTATACACTTTAACTTATTATAATTTAGTAAATAAACAATGTTAACAATAGACACTTAATAAAATCCCAGGTTCATATTCATTAATAAAGTTTATTATCAAGATTAACTCAGAATTACATACATAACATAAACAACATGGCCAAGTTCAATTCCGGATTGATCTCTTGATTAGTATTAATATTTGATTCACTAATTACTAAAACACAATTGTATTCAAAAAATAAGATTAAAGGCCTTTTACAATACTAACTATATTACAAGAATGTCCCGAGTTACTTGCAAGGGAATTACTTATCTGGAGACGCATGGGTAAGCCACGTGGGGTACTGTTAGGCTTACTACTGGACCGGACTACCAGGAACCCTCGGGAAAATATCAATATGTCTCAGCTCCAATCGGGTTCATCGTCTCGCCTCTTTCGCAACTATCCCCGGTTCTCTCTCAGCTTCGGCGCTGACCTTGTCACGTTCAGTCACTCGTCAGGATTCTCTCCCCAGGCAACTCCGGCGACTCGAACCCTTCTCCTTTCTTCGACAGGCCTCCGCTTGCTCCAGTCCAAAACCGGTTCCTCGCTGACCCCTTGTATTCACTTCATGAGTTCTCCTCATGTTGAATTACCCAGCGCCCCCTCACAAATAGTTCTAGTTGCCAACCACAAGAAAATTTAATTTTTACTCATTTGTGTTCAGCACAAATACTCCCGTCCTCTCAGAAAAAATTTTTTGAAAAAAAAATTTTTATTATTATTTTTCTGTTTAATCGAGTTGAACACCAACGCAATGTACTAACCACTATACGATCACGTTATTATAAGTTCATAATATAACAGTTGACTTACGACCGTGCTGATCTTCGCAATTATGTTAAAATGAACAACTTTAATGATACATTTAGTAAAATATTTTATGGAAATTTTTTAGGTTGCCTTTTTCACAAAGGAGAATTAATTTGCCCACTTTGTCAAAATTATTGAATTCCATGTACATGCATGGATACACAATATATATATATATATATATATATATATTGTGCGCATTTTCCCTTTTAATATTATATTTTACATAAATTAGTTTCATTTTTATATAAATTCTTTAACAAAATCCAATTTTACAGATTTAAGGAGAAATTTTCACTTTACGCTCATAAAATAAAATAAAATTAACTTTAAGATATAAACAACATGTTTTTTTGTAAATGGAATGTTGTTTGTCTGTTTCACTATCTGGCTCAACGATACATGAAGTTGGGCGTAATGTTTACTGAAACATTTTCGAGAAATAATCACAAAACTAATTACATTAAAGCCACTGTGTGACACAGTTATCTAGCAGCCACTTTACGACACACTTATCTTGGCAGAAACACACAAATATAGTCAGATTTATCGTCTGAAAGATTGCAGAGAAAGCAACTTCCACGTTATGCTTTGCTATTTGCCATTATATTGGCTAAGCTATCAATAAAAGTATGTGTTTACAGTCACCTTAAAGAAAAAAAAAGAAGTCTTCCACAAACCCACGTTGCCTTAAAGATAAACTGTATCCAAACACATTCCAAAATTATTCGGGTTATCAGACCGAATTGGCAGTTTCAGTTTGTGTATGTAAACAGAGCAAGATAAGCGTCTGAAATGCCAATTTCTTGTCGAAATTTCGATAGAGTTCTTGTTTTTTCTTCGATTTTGAGCAGACGTAGCGTGTCTAAATGGATAATTTTGTCCGGGATAAAAAGACTATTATAAGCCTGTTATTGAGCAAAGATATGTGAATTCGGGAAAAGAAAATTACGTTAAAATTAATTGGTAACGCTTTAAGATTGTTAATCTGAATAAAATTTGCATATTTACATAACCGGAAATCTTAGGATTTTCACTAAAAAATTATTAACTTCATCATATAATCAAAGTGATATGGGAATTTAGCATTATAATAACAAATTGTTTAGAAAAACCCATTTCCTACGAAAGGTTGTGATAATCCATTTTTATAAAATTTTAAAGCTAAATCAGAAAACTATAAACTAATGAACTTTTTATTAATATTTTAACAAACATTTTTAATTGTGAATTTATGAGTTTTTTTATTTTAAAACTAATGCAGTAATTTTAGAAATATTTTGAAATTTAAAATCGTATTTTTAAACAAGTAATATTCATTAATATTTAATAAAAATGATTGATGTGATGTATTATTTACAGCAAAGTCAACAAGTTTATTTTGCTTTAAAATTACTTAAATTGATAAATTTCAATGAAAACATTTATTCATTATTAATTAAATCAAAAGACTTGTATTATGAATAATATCCTTATAATATGCTTATTTATAAAAATAAGTCAAAAGTTCTAAAATAAACAAAATTATCTCAGTTTTCATAAAAAAAAAGTCTTCATGATTTTTAAGACAAATAAATTTACTTAAATTGATTGAGTTGTGTGAAATGCATTTTAATGAAAATAAATTCCCTGATTAATATAATTTAACAATAATTTAAAAATATATTAAACATATTTTTATCTTGGTTTATAGGATGATAAAATAAATCCTAGCCATGCGTCATATACAGTTATACATAATATAATCAATAAAATAAATGAACTCAAATTCCAGTAGAATATTTTCTCAACAATCTAATATTCTATATTTAACAGCCGTTATCATATCAAGCCTATTTTGCCATGTGTAGTCAACAGACTTGTATTTTTACATGTCTGTAAAATATTGAATTTCAAGTCCAACAAGATATAAGCCATATCAGTCTGAAATTGCATATTTTAAATGCTTTTATCTTAGCAAGAAGATAAAAATTCTTAACTGTGTAGTTTTCAGAGTTATATATTTAATACAAACCTAATTACAAAATTCCAATAGGACATAAACCTTAATCTGTAACAATGTAACTTCACATATTCATGTTAATATCCTGATTTTTAGGATGTCAGAACCTATTCTAGCTAATGATAGCCATTGCAACACATAAACAAACTTAATTAAAACGATAATGCGTGTACTGTTTATTGCATTGTCAACAAAATCCTTTTCAATAAAACCGATTCAGATGAATATTCAAGTGAATGGTAATCGCCTCACAAAGTGTTATTTTTGCAACCAATTAGGTCAGACAAACCTGATATTTTCTTCCCCTGAGGTAGAGCCGCTTCCGCCCTTTGTCTTCACAATAGGATGAGGATTGTTCAAGTAAAGGCGTCCACAAACGTGATCATTAACGTTGCCGAGATCACACGACTCGCAGTTAACATTTCTTGCATTGATCCGGAATCGGCAAAAGAAACTTGAGTATAAAAATCTCGAACAGTATGCTGCCCAGGGAAAATAGGTGAATGCCCTCATTTTCATCTACTCAGAAGACGTTCGGCCGAATGGGGTAATTTACGCTAACAAGCTCTCTCATCTTCCTATATATTCCTAGAAATATTGTCAACATATTTCAGAGTTCACGGAAATACGAGATAATGAACTGTTGGAAGTGTTGTGAAAGCAACTATTTTTATCTTATTTGGAAACTAAGTTAACTTAACTAATTTAAGAACATATAAAATATATTTTACTTAAATTAACTAATAAATTCGAAATTTTATGGTTGAGGCCTGATTCTCACAAATTTATTCACATATACAATGTCATAAAAGTTTTGTGATTTGAAACATTTACAATCGTTGAATTAATTTTAACTTCATAGTATAAGTATATGGGAATTCCGCTTTTGTATTGATCATATGGATTTGAAATTAATAGCAAAATATTCAGAACTGCAGTATTCCGGAGCAAAAAGATATCGCTAAATCAATTGAATCATAACAGATGCATTCCTTGCACGTTAAAATTTTTGTAAAGTCTGATTTTGTAAGACTGGTTTGGCGTGGGCGACAGATAGTGCTGTCTTAGATACTGGCTTCATTATTTAACAATGGTTTAAGATTACTAAGTAATTACGTTGCTTAACGTCTTTCAGACGCAGCCATAAAGATTGAGCTAGAAACATGTTGCACACAACAACCTATCATAACCTTCAATTATTTAGACGATGAACTAGATTAAATACTAGTCTAAGTAAAACTAGTATTTAATCTAGTTCACATCGTCTCATAGCTTACATTTCGTTCTTTGTAGTTATACAAAAAAAAAAAATTCAGTGTCTTCACTATCAACAACTATGGTAATGATGACACAAATTGCAAATGCCTTTTTTATTTCTTCAACTTCCTTCCTTGGTTGAATATAATTTGAAAGCAATAGCTTTATTTGTAAAGACATTAACTCTTTTCCTTGGATAGCAAGTTCTTTCTCTATTCAATGACCACATATTGATGTGAAATGTGGACTTTTATGTCTACAATAGTAAGATCTTCAATCGCTTATGGAGAAAAAGTGTCAAGTCAAATATTTGCTATGCTATTCCTAATATTTTTCCTATCCTAGCATTTTAATCAAATTTCTAGAAATATATTGCATACAGTATTAACTTTTTACACATTCCTTTTATATTCAGTAATTGTGAGAATTACAAATTAATGTACATAATGTAACCATTTTTCTAGCTTAAAGAGATGTATAAGACTAATCTGTGAAAATATTTTAGAAGTTTAAAAGAACTCTTTTCTTTAAAGTATATTTTCTAAGTAAAATAAATTATTTTCATATTATGGAAGAATAATAGTATCATTTCCGTACTGTAAATTTGCTTGCATTTTTTATATTCTTGTATGTTCCATTTTAGGCTACATTTTTAATTCAAAGAAATATATTGTTTTTTAAATGTTTCATTTATGGCGAAACTCGAGAAATATTTTAGCATTACTCTAGAAAATGGATCTTCACTGAAACAAAATCTGCTATATTCGTTTTCTATATCATGAAAATAGATATTTTCAATTTTAAAAATACATTTACTATTTGGGATTGGAACTCAAGGTCATCTAATAACAAATACAATATAAGTATTTTTCCCCATTCAAGGATTGACGAAGTTAAGTCAAAAAAGCATCTTTTTCTTCAAGAATCAATCTTGATATTTGCAAAAACTTTAAATTGCTAAGTTATATTACAGTAGATGTTGTTTGGGTTGAATCACTAGAGATTTGGCCATTAACCTCAGGTGAGACCAAAATAGTTTGAATACATATAAATTCTCAGGATGTTTTATTCAAGATCACGTGCACCAATTGATGATGAATCGTGGATTCCTTTCTTCACCTGGAAGCAAATCCCTCCTTGAAATCCTGACGTATGGAGTGTCACTTTTTGCCATAAATCCGGATTGAGAGTCCATTATCTGGTTATCAAGATTTATCATGTGGCGACACTTGCAAGCGCACCTACGCAAAGGCGTTTAATTTCCGTAGGTGGGTGAAGGTCGCGACACCATGCCGCGTCCTCAAGACTTTTCAACTTCCTCGTCATACGATTGTTACATTAACTGCAACCGTGGAGGTGTGCAGAAAGACATACCTATAGATATGTATTAATATGCATAACAGGAGAAATGTGTGGTTTCTTTAAGTAGCTCGTGGTCATGCAGCCGCTATAAATTAGATATACCAACAAAAGTAAAATTCCCACTCAAACGCCGTTATTCATGGTTAAACGTCATGTTAATTAAACGAATGGCAACTTATCAGAAAGCTCGCACGTGATTCTCTTAATACGATAGGATTAAAATAAAGACGATTTTTATTTGCGTTGAAATATAAAAATATTTTACTTAGATTAGAGTTTAGACGTAAATTGAATAACAAATTTAAATTATAACCGTATCAGATGTTGTATTTCCTAACTTAATGTGGTTCCAGAACATTAAGAAGAAAATTCTAATAGCTTGAATCTATTTATTGATAGGTAAATGGAATCAATAAGTATTTTGCTCCTATCCAGGGCATACCTTAACAATCGAACCTATTGAATTTTCAAATCCAACGGGATTTGCTTCTCATTTTTGCGTTTCGTGTCTTTTTTTTTAATCTTGAATGGGTTGTATTCATACATCATAAGGAATAAAACAAAGATAGTTCCAAACATTAATATCAGGAAATGTGTATGCAAAGGACTGAATAGCAAAATCAAATTCCAGTCATTAAACAGAGCTATTATCGAACCAGGGACATTATATCCATGAAACTATTAAGCTCTATCCCTAGATTCCGATTAGTCTCTCTTTCATTCAGCAAAATTCTACATTAAGCAATCAGAGAGTGACATGCTGAAAAAATGAATGCTTTTGAAATACTTGTAGGGCTTAAAGTACTATCACTGGTATAGAAAACTCCCTATCATCTTGTCGTTTTATCACGATTAAAATCAAACGGCTCAGATTTTGGTTGGAATTTACTCGTTTATCTAATTACTCAGTCATAACCATATGAACTTGCTAAAAAGCACATTATAATTTTCTAAGGCAGTGGTTATAATCTTAATATTTAACGACCTGAGTAATTGATCCGATATTGGGGACATAATTATCACTAGTTATGTTGTATCTTTAGGGCAAAATAAATTATATTCATTTATGAATAATATTACTTAATGCGCTTAAAAGTAAATAAAATAAGCAAATGCGCTTTTTTCAACCAAGTAAATGTTATAAAAGGGAGCCATTTACACTTCAGCCTATATGAGCAGATATTTTTAATAATTTTGAGTGTTATTCCTTTACATCGTTATGTACCTTTCTCAAACACAAATTCCAGCTAGGATTCAATATTTTTTGTATCAATAAACTTCATGAGAAAAAAATCAAACATTCAAGTCTTTACTGGGTTTTTTTTTAAGTATTTACAACAACAATCAACCGATAACTGTTTGAATTAATGAACTTTTAACTGTTTAACACAATTTATGCCAGCATTAATCGCAAACATAAACTCAACTTGCGTAACTCCTTGACCCGGTGCCTTTTCTTTCTTTTTAATTATCACGAAACTGTAAAATGTAATACATGTAACCTTGTCCGAAAGCAGAAGTAAGCATCCCAACTCAAGCATTGTTAAAACGGCTCATGGAGAATCAGAGCAAAAAATCTGATTGGTGGAGAGGTTACCGTTTGAAAGATGGAGGAACGGGAATACACTGCAGAAAACACCTGAGTCCCCAGTTGCCTGGACCGCACCATCCACTCATTCTCTTCTTTTGTTTCCCCTTTTTCTATCAGGCGTGGATCAGCTTTCTTTTTCTTTTTGTCTCGCGAAGGGATTGTTTATCGTCTGTTCTACCCCCTGCAATTTTCCGGAAGAAGGAATTTTGGATTTTTCTGCTCTATCAGGATCTCGGGGCTATTTCCGATTCAGTAGGTGAGTAGTGCATTTTGGGAAGTATTAGTTTCTGGAGAAACAATTCTGCTGATTTAATGTGGAAATGAGTTCTTTATGGGGTGCATAAATAAGCAAATGTTTGTATTCTGTTTTTTTTATGTGACTGATAGAAATTCTTATGAGAATGTATGAGTGTATAAAAACATTGTTTCTAATGCAGACGCAATACATGAGTTCAAAATCTCTATGAATAAAACAATCTTAATTCGATTCTTCCACAGAAAAAGCAACATTAATATATCTCACATGTATTTCTGTACATGGGAATTGTTAATATTGATGTTCAGCTGATAAAAGGTAGTAGAATGGTTCATAGTATATTTTCATGTGTTTAATTTCCACATCAGGGGTGTAATTTATCTAGTTTCGAATCCATTTTAAAATGTAGATGCCGATCGAGTAACCCATGTGCAAAAACTGATTTTTTGTGGATAAAGTAACAAAATTAACTTACTTATGTTGATTAAATGTGTTTACCTATTTATATGGTAAACCATTATACGTTATCTTATAAATATTCAAGCTGTAAAAAGACTGGATACTTTGAAAAATGTATTTTGGATTGTAATTCAATAATATCGGGATAAAGAAATAAATTAATACAACTATTATTACTTAATTCTTATAAAGATTATTGATGTTTCTAATGGAAATATAATTAATGTATTTAATTTCCTATAGTAATAAATCATACCAGAATGCATTTTGATTTATGTATGTTGTAATACATAACTATCAATGAAAATGGATAATCAATTAATAAAACAATTTATTACGACGAATTTAGGGCTTTATTGATATAAATATCTGTTTATTACTTTATTGATTATTATAAATTTCTGCTTAATGCTTTATTGATATAAAATTTCCTCCGTTATTTTTTAGTATGTCAACACATAGATAAG
>JAPDSC010150660.1:0-11470 GCA_026290005.1 Latrodectus geometricus
ATATATATATATATATATATATATATATATATATATATATATATATAATTTAGTGTACGAAGAAATTACACTTATGCATTAGCATCAATCAAGGGTCTAATTTTCAGAAAATTACTGAGGTTAAGTATCCAATCCTAAGCGCAAGTGGCATTAATTGAGCCAATCTCATCCTTCCAAATAATACACCGAATCCGACTGTACACAGTTGTGGGGATAATTATCCGCTCAAAAGTTTCTGCATTATAACTCACTTACTAGCTACCGGCGGCATTGAGAATTACTCCAAGATTTAATGTATAAAACATGTATTTAATAGTTATGGAGCAGTGGTTAACTAGTTAATGCAGACAAGATTATTTAGTAAAATTGTTCAATTATTTTGTCATTTATCCTAGAAACTTGAAACAAAATGTGGGAAACATCAGCTAATGAAGCAAAGATGTAAGAAAAAAATGTGAAAAACCCATGCTAAGATTTTTAAAGAATATCAATTAACACAAAATCTCACATGGATGAGAACATAAAATCATAAGTAGATTGATGATAAATAAAAGAAAAATTTTTTTTTCAAACTGTCAAATTTTTATTAGAAAAAAAAATCATTAAGATTTACATCTTAAAATGGTTTTTAGATATTAAATTGACTAAAAAAATTCCATAAATTTCTTTCTAGTTTATATATTAACCTGTTTCAATGAAATATCTTTAAAAGAAGCGGTTATATTGAAAGAAAAAATTTTTTTCTTTCAATATAATTATTAATTAATTTTAATTATAAATTAATTTCTAAAATAAATATTCCTTCTTAAACCATTTCCCCCTCATTTCAATTGAAACTACAAAATTACAGGACTTAATCACATTTTGAAATTATCCCATAATTTATTACTTAATAAATTAATGGGCTAAAAAGCAGAATGAAATATGTGCTGTCGAATTTGAGTATTGCAAATGATGAAAACAATGAAATCTATTAAAAATCTTAATTAATAATTCTTTAGCGTATTGTTTCGGTTTTGTTTAACTATCCAGTTTGGAGTTAATGTATCTATTTTTAAAGCTCTAAAAGAGAATGAAATTTGAAAATTAATTATTCTCAAAATGGTTTCGTTAAATTGAGGAGAACAGATACCATATTAGGTGAAGATGTTTTACTGTAGAAAATACATTTAACTTTTCAACTGTGAACTTTTACATAAAGCTCTCTGGTGTTTGTAAAAGTTATAAAAGGTTGATATTTCAGTATTATCATTTGATCGTAACTCATTATCAAATATTTCTTGCGAAATTAATCAATTGATAACTGTTTTAACAGATGAAAATTCATTGGTTCGAATTTAGTCACAATCAAGATAGAATTTAGGCGTAGTTTTTACAGAAAAAATAAGTTTGTTGGTTATTAGATCATTTTTTGCAGATTTATTTGACAAAGATTCCGTATTATATACCAAATCAGTTTGAGGATTTTAATATTTGTTATGTTTCAAATAGCAATGTAATATTTCCGGATTAAAACGATACATTGGTTAGTATTTCGCATAATAATTAAGTGAGAGACAATTTAAATTTTAAGAGAATAACTTCAGTGTTACATACTTTCTATCATATGCAAAAGTAGACTTTAGGGATTTCTTTCGTGTTTTTCACCGAATATCGCTAATAATCTATCATGTAGTTTTAGAATGACTATGCACATAGAAAATGTGACTTTCGGCAAATACAAATAATGCTTTCTCAAAAAAATCCACTGAAAAACTTTAATATGAATGAATTGTAACAAATCTATTTTTCTGTGCGCGCACGCACACAGAAACATATATATACATAATGACAACGGAAGTCAGGGGCCGCCAAATTTCAAAATATTTGAGCTAAACTCGTTTTCCCATTTTATTGCAACGACGATAATCTGAGTATTGGAGAATCATCTCGCCTCTATAATAAGATACTGATCAAGGTTACAGGGATAATTTATTCAGAGAATTCTGGGCAGGTGAATAAAATAATAAATAAATAACTATAAAAGAAACCACACATCATTACATTTATCCCATGGCCGAAATAATATAGAATACGAGAGTAACGAATTTCAGATAAAGTGATTTTCTTTAGACTTAATCGTTTATTCTTTTTTAAGTAATAGCATTTTTAAATTTAATATAAAATTCCAGTAGAGTATTTCTTTATTAAACATTAGTAATAGCAATTTCATATGATTGCGATTTTCGTAAAATATTTGGTAGCCAATTAAGTTTCAATAACTTGAAAGTACCACCAAATATTTTTTTAAATTGTCAAGCTATATATGAAGTCACTTTATTTCTTTACTAAAGTAACGTTTTGGAAAAATTAATTCTTTACAACGGACATAAAAAAACGCAAATATTATGTTGATTTTTATGCTTCAAATTTTCCATAAAATGCTAAGAACTTATTTAAATCTAGTTCCTATAAAAGAAACGGAATTTATTGGCACAATGAAGTAAATAATATTGTATTATGGGAAGGGAAGACTCGGGGAAACACTTTAAATTTTCTACAAAAGGTACAAAACGAAAAATTTAACAAAATTATGGATGTACCTATATATATGAATCCATCAGCAAATTTAAACAATATATTTAAGCAAGAAAAATATTTGACAAACTAAAAACTGATTTACTTGAAGAGAAAGAAAAGAAATTTTATTAAATTCACCTTACGAACAAGTACATTATTGACATATAAGCTTGTCATTCAGATTTTCACGTTTTTTGATGGATTCGTAGATTTATCAAGGAAAATCAAAAAAATTACTTACAGTATGGAATTAAAAGAATAATTAATCATCTGATAAAAATTTTCCTTACCTGAAATAGAAAAAATGCGAAATTAGATTTAAAACAAAAAAAGTATAACAATATCAACATTTTTTAATATGAAAAGAACTGCTTTTTCCTTGAAAATCATGATATAAATATTAAATTAAATTCACAGTTTTTACTAAAAATTCACCTGTGAAATTTTTAGCCCTGCTCTAAGTAAATAAGCTCCCCTGTTAACATAAAATGCACTTGTGAAAATAATGTATTTGAATTTCAGTGTTTCACTAATGTGATTACTTTCTTATGTTATAATAACACTTTCAATTAAACAAGTGAAATACATAATTCATTAATTGTAAGAAATAAAAATATCCTAATAATAATTAGGAAATTAATTTTGATCATTGTAATCTTCGGAATTAATTTTTTTTCATATTAAAATAGATATTTTTTAATGATATAATTAAAATCATTCAAAAATATTTTATATTCAATATCAAGATTCGTACCGAGGAAATATTGTAATTAATAATAGAGTCAAAAGGAGAATTTGAAAATATTATTTCATAAGTAAATTTTCTTTTCTCAAGTCAACAATGTAAACGCTCCACAACAAGCACTGGAATATAATATTATAGCAACATTTCTATTAAAACTTTATGCCCCCCTTCCCCAAATATATTCTACGACAATTTCATCTAATTCTAGTTTCGGAAAGCGCATTTAAATATAGCTTATGATTCATATTAATATGTTTGTGTAGAATCTTAAGTCGACATATTTATTAGTCGATTTCGGAAAAAAAATTTTTTTTTTAATAAATTAAAGACATAAAGCACTTTTATTTA
The DNA here is from genome assembly GCA_026290005.1 of Latrodectus geometricus. Lineage (NCBI taxonomy): Eukaryota > Metazoa > Arthropoda > Arachnida > Araneae > Theridiidae > Latrodectus > Latrodectus geometricus. Next base: position 3,653 of record JAPDSC010150660.1, read on the forward strand.
ATAGAACGAATGTTACAGGTTTAAACAGTATAGCCAAACAGAAGGTTTTCACAATTAAAACAACTTATCTTCATTTTCTCAAAGTGACCCAGATTTCTAACACGTAAGAATAAAATGTAAGTTATCTATCATTTGAATGAGTTGAATTTGGCGAAGCTCCCAGTTTCTTAGCCAAGTCACATATATCAAGTTAATGTTCTCATCTAAAATAGAGAGCATCGATTTAAGGAAAGATAACAATGCTTTATTTTAAATGAAAACTTAAACTTAGAAATGTGGAGTGACTTTTATTACGTTGGAGCAATTCCTTCAATGCCATGTAAAAATTAAAGACTGGAACTACGTTTATTGTCCCTGAATGATTGCTATAACACGTATGCTTACCACATACAGATACCATAGCATAGTTTCTTCTTCTTCTTCTTGAGCTTGTCAGATATGTGGCACCTCTGCATTGTTGCATTTTGTACCACGCTCCAAGCCCAATTTTTTCCTAGTTCCATTGTTTTGGGTCACCTACTTTGTTTATAAAGTTTGATAATGTCTCAATGGAGTTTAGGTGTAACTCTTTAGGATATGGATTACGTAGAGCAGTGAATCTTGTAAGGGCAAGAGCATCACACTCATATAGGATATGATGAGCTGAATAGCATAGCTTACCACATACATGATCGATGGATTACCATTAAAGAACAAAAGCCAATATCTGAAGGAAACATTTCATTCATCACTTGGTGTCTAACATGCTCGGCATATTTCTACACACGGAATGTATTTTTAGAACATAAGATGCAAATAATGAACTCGATTAAGTATAATCATCAACATTGTTATTGGTTTAGGTCAAATTACAGTCCGTAAATTCTGGTTACGAAAACTTCACTATCATGTAACTACTTAACATTACAATTCAGTTAATTTGGCAAACCTTTTGTTGAATTATGGCTTAGAAGGCTTGAATTCCATTTTTATTGGAATTATCCCCATGAGGATAGATTTCTGCTGTAAATTAATACTCATTAAATCTCATTAAATTTATCATTAAATGCGCATTTTTTAAGAGCGCTTATAGAAGTTTCCAATCATATTCAGTATAATCCTGATAACTGCCCCGTATTTTGAAAAAGAAAATTATCTTTTTGCATACAAACACGATACTCGCACTTAGAAACTCATAGCTCATCTTCAGTTGATTTAGACAGTCGGGTGCGTGAAAAACTTAAAAGAAAAAAAAAAAAAGCTCACACACCAGAAAGAAACAGTTGTAACTGCCTCCTAAAATAATAGCTGGCGGACATCCAGCATTTGAAAGATAAAAGAAAGAGAGAGAAAAAGCTATCACAGCTCCGACACTTAACTATGAGTAAAATATAAATACATGAAATGAGATCATTTCGCACCTCGCTTGGAAAATTAGAGACGTCATCGCCGTGCATTTACTTTTTTTTATTCATTTGTTAGTTTAATCAAAGCAGTTTTTAAAGGACATGACCTTCAACTAAATCAAACTGCCCATATGGCAAAATAAATTTCCGGGATTGCTCGCGAGTGAAAAACTATAAATTAATGATCGAACCTAAACCAAACTTAACTGAACAACTTTGCGAAAGGCTCAAATGTGTCAATATGAAATGGGTTCAAGAAAATGAAATAATAGGTTGTCATATTGATATGAATATGTTAAAATAATTTCATTTCAAACAATTAAGTTTAAAAAGATATTATTGGGAAATGCTTCTCAAATGGTATGTTTTCACAAATTCTGAAAAATGTAAGGAATTTAGTTTTTAGCAGAACTTTTAATCAAGTGACATAAAATTACCTATTTGGTTATATTTAGCAATATAGTGTTTGTTTGTTTGGTTGGTTGGGTTTTATGGCGCAAGGTCCAAAAAGGACAAGCTGCGCCAGACACGAGGTGAAAATTACCATGTTCTTCGACCCATTAAAATCTTAAAATTATGAACTGTTAAAACAAAATGTTGTTTAAAATGACGTTCGTATTTACAAAATTAAGAAAGTTGTGATACAATATTTTTAAAAGTTGATATAATGGATAAAATTTAAAACGTCTGATTAAAATATTTCTAAATTTAGATAAAATGAATAAAATCAATAGCTTTTAAAAACGCAAACAGTTTGCGATGGGGTGGTTACCCTAACAAGTCTTGTAAGTTTAAAATATCACTATTAAAAAATATGATGCGGAAATGGTTAAAAGCTGAACACACAATTAAAATATGATGCACTGTGTATGGTTCATCACACGTTTCACACCAAGGATAGCAATATAGTGTAGACATTTTGGGAAACTTCTCCGATGCATATTTGGGATTTTGGAATCCCAAGACAAAATCTATAAATACAATTTGTCTTTCGAGAAGGTGAGCTGGTTTGTCATCCAACAGCACCGTGATCCTACATTTTAATGTAGACAGCAAAACATAACTAACACTTAAGTTCGCGATAGGAATCGAACCTTAAAACTGTTGAGCAGAAAGCAAAATCACTAGCCAACTGAATACCAATTCATTAAGTATGAGGCGTTCAGATCATTTATTCAGTCCTTATAGCCATATTCAAAAATTAGTTGAGTCTAAAAGATTTATACTTATACTATAATATTCACATTATTTTACACTTAATCTATATGAATTACAATCATCATCATCAAATATAATAAAATAAAGAGATAAATATGAAATATATAAACTTTTTTTAATTAAATTGAAAACATTCGTCAATGCGAAAGCTATAAGAAGTCTAATTCAGAAAAATGCTAGAAAGTCTAATTAAGCTGAAATAGATCATAAACGCATGAATTTGATTTAAAGCACGTGTAAAATTCAGAATAAATCACGTGAAAGAAACGGAGACGCAATTTGAATAACAGATTAATCATAAAGCTAGGAGAAGTGAAACATTACTCACATAGTTCAAGATTATTTCAATTAATTTTTTTTCTCAATTTATTAAAGAATCAAAAGTGGCAACAAATAAGAAGTTATTTGATGATATTTTGATAAGTTTAAGAATAAGTTAACTTTTGCAAAATGTCAGATAATAAGGTAACTAAAGATTGATAGTTAATTTTTCTATTATGACAGAAATTGAAATAAAATATGCTTTGGAAGAAGATAAAGCTTGGGTGTGCCAAGAAGCCGAGCAACATACTCTACCTTTATTTCCACATGTTAAAGTTAAGGAAATATTCGAGACAACCGTGTGGTCATTAATTCTGAAAGAAAATGGCGAACGTAAGGCATATGCAGCTTTCTTTGACTACCCAACAATCCAATACAACGCAGATTCGTGGGAAGAACAAGTTAAAATCTCTGGAGAAAATTTGGATTTCAATGGATTAAACACTTTGTTTTTATGTGCTTTGATTGGTGATTTCAAAAATGGAGCGCTAACACATATTTTAAAACATACTTTTCGTTGCATTGCTTATCTACGATACTGTTGTTTCGTAGCCCAAATTGATGATGAAATTGATCCGATTCTACAAGATTGCTTCACGCGAATGGAATGTTTTGAAAGCAACATTCAGATCTGGTACGTAGAGAGATCATCTTATATCCCCAAAATAGGACTCAGATCAAAAAGGAGTGAAGATTACATAGCAATACGAAACATATTTAGTAAAATGTATCCTTCTTTACCCAATTATGATCTCACGACATTAACGCTAGATTTTTTGGATTTTGGCGAAGATAAATACCCAATCTTTAAATATTTTACTTTTGACGATGACAACACGCATATAAGCATAGCTGATGCAAACGAGGGAGAGGCCGTAGGTTTCATTTTTGCAACCCTACAAAGAGTTGACTTGGATTTTCTTAATCAAAACTTCCAGTTAGAACAGGTTTATGGCTTGAGAAAGAAACATCCTAAAGATAAGCCTGAAATAGCTTTCGATATAGATATCCTTCCAGCTTTTCAAGAATTTAGCGTAGATGAAGAAGTAGGAAAAATAATATCAGAAGGAAAACAAGAAGTTGGAGAAATATCCAGTTCGGATGAAGAGCAAGAAATAGAGGAAATGATAAAAACTGCCACTATGCTTATTGACGAGGTTGAAACAAATTGTGAAGTAATTTCATGTTTTGAAGATATCATGGATCAAGTTAGTCCCAAATCGGAGGAAAGCCTTAACTTTGAAAATGTAAAGACGGAAAATCAACTGAAACGATTTTTAAATTCTAAATACTTTGATATATCCAACGAGCAACATATTTCTTTATTGTCGCAAAAAAATATGAAATATTTTTTACCAACTACTTTGATTAGTTTAGTCAATTCGCAATCATTTGATGTCTTGAATGAAATGCACATGAAACTGGTTTCCCAGTTGAAAAAGCATATATTAGACATAGACAGAGATCGACTGAATGACATCTTGAAAGCTCCAACATTTGATTTATCGCAAGAAGATTTTGCGATGACGGCCTTGCATATCTTAGATAAATTATCTCCAAAGCAATTGATGCTTTTTAAAAAATCACCAATAGGATTCCAAATACATGAAAAAGCAAAATACACACTCGCTACATTTAAGAAAGAATCAAAAACTAAACTCTCTTATAAAGATAGTCAAGCTATTCTACACGAAACACAAAGACTTTCAAGGATAAAAGATAATAGAGAAAACCAAATAAAAAAGATACCATTAGAAAACATAAGTCACAGAAACATGGGATTCATTTCTGGTCTTGCGGTTCGTGGAAAATATAGAATTGGAGAAAATTACTCTTTGCCTAAAATAAAAGAACCTTTTGGATATTCTGCTAAAGTGCAATCAAAAGAGAAAAATGATGACGAGGAAAAATATTTAGGCGACATTCATCAAATTATATCCAGTGGCGATGAAATCAACATAACACAGAATATTCCTTTTTATCATGGAAATGTGAACTGTTTCTTCGTGGAGCAATTAGCAATAGAAAAAGAATACGAATCTGAAAGTCTTATTTTAATAATGGCTAGTTTCAATCATTTCCCCATGGTTGACTACTGCATTGTTTTATTACCATATGGAACACAACAATTACCAACTTTGAGACAGTATTTTGCGCCCATTCCCACTCGTCCTTTCAGGTTTTATGACAAAGAACTTTTTGTTTTACACAAATCTGGTTTCAATAGACAATATAGAACCAGATTGTACCAGGAGGAAGACATTGATGGAGTAAATAATCTCATTATGTGCAGCTGCCTAAAAGAGTACCTTCTCAATGACCTTGAAGTTGGCTTGCAAGAATCAGGCGGATCGTTACAGGCTGTGACATTGCTTTCCGATGACCAAGTTTTCGGAATTGCTGTTATCAGTGAAATGGAAGAAACTGAAACTATTCGTAGAAATTATGACTTAAATATCAGAGTTAACTTAAAATACCACAAATATATAAAACAAGGTCAAATAAGGCATTGCGTAGTACATCCACTAGCAAGATTTATATCTTCAGCATTTTTAAAAGAGATCATGCGACTGACAGAAAAATCATTAATTTACTACAAAATACATCCTACTCATGAAATTCCTTATAATCCAACTTATTGGCAATCATTATGTAATGTTTTAGATCAACTTATACCATTGAAACCAATACAGCAGGTATCAAAACCATCCATATCATTAAATATTACGGTAACAAATAGGGCAGAAAAATTAAAAACTGAAGATTATAGTTTGTGTTTTATTTGCAAAAAATTAGTCTTGCGGAATAAAAATATAATTTCCTCCAGGATTGTTGTGGTTGGTTATTCAGATATGTCCTTTGCAATACTGGAAAGCTTAATTTACAATACAAATTATAGGTTTACAAATCTAATTTTAATTTCAAAGCGTAGACAATTTAGTGAATTTACAATGAAAACGAGAACTTTAAGTTTTTTGCCCTTCCGATCCAATTATTCACAACAGCAATTAGATAGACTTTGTTTGCCAGCTTGGGTGACTATCGTACGAGGAGAAATTGTATCCATTGGTAAAAATGTATTATGTTTAAAAGATTATTTAAAAAATAAAGAAAATTTTAAAATCGGGTTCGATTTGCTTGTGATATGTGAAGATCTTGAATTTCAGACAAAGCACATGAAACAATTGGTAACACAGAACAATAATGGGCAAAATATTACTAAATACCCTATGTTAAAAAATCTACAACGTATATGGGTACCAAGCGATGGTCCGTCCAATGTATTCACTATTAATAATGAAGATGATATTGAAGAACTTTCTGAATGGCTACATAATTTATTTGACGCTAAAACAAACCCAAAGGCACACAAATTGATGAGGAGAAAGTTTAAGACTTTGATTGAAACGAATGGAAAAATAGTAATTTATGGAAATTGTATAAATGCGTATACAACAGTTGCTGCACTTACGATCGAAGAATTTCCTCCTTCTAAAATTATTCTCGTAAAATCTAATGCAAAAGACGGCAAGACAAAGTTCCCTAACAAATTGATTACAGAAATTATTGATACTATTGTCGAAAGAATTGGCATAGAAATTTACGACGGTTTGCTAGAATATCAAAAAGAATCAAGTGAAATAACTTTTGTAGACATTAAGAAAGGAACAGATACATTTCATATGGATTGCGTAGCATTAATTATCTTTCACATGAAGAATGTGAATTACAGTATATTTCAAGCTTTATACCAGAGTAACTTATCGTTCACTCTACCAATGAAAAACAGCAAAGGTCATCCTTATTTGATTGTAAATGACTACTTTCAAACAAATGTTGAAAACATATTTGCAATAGGAACAATAACTGAAATGCGAACGAGATACAGCAAATGTATTCGACTTGAAGATTGTTATTACAACCAACGAGAATTTGGTTTGATAGTAGGAGAAATTGTTAGTATATTTGCGACCAATGGATATATTTATAAAGAATCTTCTTTAGATCTCAAACTTCCATCAGTCACAGTAGCAGCCTTAACGGGTGGATACAGCTATACTCTCGTTATGAAACCGCACTCTGAATTTCAGAAAGCAAAGAAGAGTAGGAGCGATGTTCTAAATTGTCCAAGAGTGTTCGTACTGGGTAATTTGAAGATTGGCAAGTCTCTCATGGCACAACAAATCCAAAAAGACACTGATGCCAATCAAGAGGAAAATACAACCTCAACTAATGACGCACACATGATAAAAAATGATGAGGGAAATGAATATTTGGAAACTGATCATACAGAGGAAAACTCGCAAATGTTATCGCATACCACATTTGATTCAATTGAGTCACCAGAACAAACATCTCCTCCAACAACGGATGAAATACCTTTTCCCGAAGAACCAGAATACTTTTCTATCACTTTTTCGCCATCAGGACACATTGAAATTATCGAATGTTTCACAAACAAGCCAGTGAACAGTGATAGTTTAACAAGCCTATACGGAATACAGCTAGCACAACTATATAAAATAATAAAAATCGCTGAAGTTGATAAATCAGATGGATTATCCTTTGCCTTAACAGATAACTGGACACTGCCGCTTGATTACTTTGCGTTCGATGATATTGGTGCTGAAACAAAGGATCCTTCCATACAATATGTTTTTAACAATTACTGGAAAGTAGGTAACCCAAGTGATGCAAAATCTAAAGTAAATGGTTTCTTAAAAGCTTTTACAACAGCTAGAAAATAAGATTCCTTTTCCATTTAAAGGCATTTTCTTTTAAAATGCTTAATTCATATTTCATTTCTACAAAAATAAGAACAATTTTAAAATAAAATTATTTTGAAATTAAGCTTTATTTGCATTATAAATTATATTATTAACTGAATGTTGAA
>JAPDSC010150666.1:0-12780 GCA_026290005.1 Latrodectus geometricus
TTCCTAAATTTGTTGGTTAAATAATCTATTTATAATAACAAATTTAGTTAAGATATCCCTTTATTTATGGATATTAATTTAGCCATTCTTTAAAGGTTCATTTGGCTACTTATTTGGCATAAATTATATATAAAAAAGATTCTACTATTTTTAAATAATTTTATCGTGTTATGTTAAAGTACAGCCATTTCCATGTACCTGTTTTTGGTAATCTAGATTAACGTGTTTGAGATGTTTCTGCAAGCTATAATTTTATTTAGTACCCCTATTTAAAATTGCATTCTATATCTAAAAAGTATATGCATGGAAAAATGAAATAAGTAGTAAATACAAAAGTAATTGGTATAGGTACATATCAATAAACTTTTTTATAATGATTCCAGTTATTATTAATGATGAGACTAAAAGTTGTAATAGTCTCAATAGTTTGAGTAATTAATGAAACCAGTGCTGAAGATATGGTTAAAAATGAACTCGGGATCCTTCACATCGAAAAGTGATTCTCCACAATAATTTACTATGGGCACTGATAAATATTTTGATAGATGCACTTATGGGTGTCCAAGTTAGTTGTTAAGCTTTGTGGCTTAGCGGTAGGCTCATAATTTTCTAATAATTTGATCTCGTGTTCGAGCACAATTATTGATGAACAATGGATGATAATAGTTAGGCATTTGCTATCTGCATGGATCTCTCTCTAGGTAGCTATTTTCGTGTTTTCAAATTTTCTTACTTGCTGCACGTAAATATCATCCACTATCTATGAAAAGTTTTTAGAGAAAGTAATTTGCGAGAGATATTAAAGAACCTTACAATAACATTCAACTGTTGGACATAATGAAATTTCAAACTTAATTATCTGATGAGATTCACCAAGCCTTAGTGATAAGAATACGCTTTGCAGAACTGAAAGTTTTTTTTTTAAATTTTAGCTCTTCTTGAGCAATGGCAAATAGATGTTGTTCTTTTGATTTCTTCATAGATGTCTACCAAGCTAAGTATTTATCTAGTTTCATGGTTCAAAAAATATGAATATAGTCTCTATATCATCAAAAATATTTCCGGAAGGCAAATATGTTGTGGATGCTTACAGAAACTTTATGATTAGCTCATAAAAACTGGTATTGGTCTCAATGACTCATTAGGAAACTTTTTATAATTTCGTGCTAGTTTCATATACATTTCCTTTTATATTTATTAATTTGACTGGCGTAACACGTAATTCAGTCATCGATTTTTTAAAAAGATCTTTCCCATCCCTGACATAGAAGTTTGGTTGGATCAAGGGTAGCTTAGTAGAAAGAACATTTCAAATCCTTTTTAATCTTGATAAAAATGTTAAAGTTTAAGAAAGCAAAATGCAACAATGTAAAAGGTAGTCCAATGAAGAGATGCATTAGAGAAATTATTAAATTTTAGATTTCTCTAGTACGGCTTTTCATTGGTAATACGTTCTCTTCATAAATATAATGAGGCAATTAAACCATAATCATATTTTATTTTAGTAATCGTTTCCATAATGATTTCAAATATGTATGAAAATCTGAAATTGTTATCAAAATCCTTAAATTTCTTATCGAAATGTGATTTATACGAATTTATCTTGGAATTAAGTGTCTAATAATTTTCTTATAAACTCTCTAATAATAACTATTCTGATTTTTTCTCGGTGGTTCATATCTAGCTGTTGGCTTTTATTAAAACAAGAGCATAAAATGCTGACATTTTGCTTACGTATTCATATATGTTGAGTTTAAATTTAAGAATTCATTGTTTTGTTGAAGCTAACACTATAATTACATGAATAAAAAATTATTTATCAAAATACAACAGTTCGTCTTCTAATAAACATTGATCTTTATTATGAATCGCTATGTTTACGATCAGACCCAAAGTTTTGCTTCGTTAATAAATTTTAGATTTATTACGTTCAGCTAGTTTTATAGCTAATTTGTAACTAGATTTTTCTTAATTTTATTAATATTCTGGAAGTAAATTACTTAATCATTAAGATTATATAAATTACATTATAAGTTCATATATTTCAAATATTGTAGGATGTGTAGAATTTCGTATGTTGTAGAAATCTATGTAAATTAAAATATTTATAAAAGAAACAAGTATTTTAATTAAAATGTTTGTATGATGTGTGAAATTTATATATTATATACAAAGTTTAGTTAAAATTTCGTTTTAGTCGAAATGGTGATTTTTTTTGAGTAATTATTTTAAGAATTCAACAGTATTCCCAATGAATAAAAAAATCAATGTAGATTGCACAAAATGTCCAGAAATTAAAAATAATCAAAGAACTATAAAACAAGTTTGTTTAGAAGAATTGATGTAAAAACATGTATTACAGCGAAAATTCCAGTGAAAGTCATAACTGCCTGTCATGAAAAGAAAACTCAATATTTCAGTCTGACTGAACATGTCGAAGGAAGTGAAGCAGTAACGTGTAGACTTCTGCACTCTCCAATGAATTCCAACTGGGATGACATTTTTGAGATCAATTTTAAGAGCGAACATTCCCAAGCGATATATTTATTTCATTGTCTCGTATATTATAGTACTTTTTTCTAACACACTTGTTCAGAAATGCGTTGAAGTTTAATGACATTTCTTTTCCACAGCACCCATTTTGGAACTTGTCAGAATATATAGGGATAGATTTAAAAGAAATATTTTCCGGAGAGATATCAAAATGGTTTTCGTGCACATAAAATGACAAAATTGTGCACTTAAGTGAATGAAGGAAGTAAATTTCTGTAAATAAAATTTTATTTACTTTATCAAAAACAAATTCATTCTAAAACCTTTATTTTAGGCATAAAGAGACTTTGTTTTATTATTATATTTCTGGTAAAGCTAACTATCAAACATTGGCACTTATATGTATGATTACAAGTATGTAAGAAGACACGCACACACTATACTTGAATATAACGTTTTTAATATACTTAATTGCTTAGACATACTTATTTCTGATTATTTGTTTCGTAATACTTTCAGGCAGCATATTAATTTATTTTAAAAAGTGAAATCTTTCATTCTGTATAGTTCTTTTTATAATACGATGAAGCAAAGAAAGTTGTAAATGAGTAAAGCATTATTATATGTATTTAGTAATAATATCTAAGACCCTATTTATAACATAAATGAACAAATATTGTTAGTTAATCTATGGTATGATTAATCAGAAAGTGCATAATTACTAATTAAATTATTTCATATATCAATCAATTTGTTCTGGCTACATCAAATTCTATATCCGTAATTCCAGTTCCCCATTGAAGGAAATGCCTTTAGAGTATTTAGCAAAAGCACACAATTTAATTAAATAAGTATATATCTGTAATAAATTCACATATATAATTTATTTTTCAGGTTTCTAAATAATTGACATTAAACACAGGAAAAATTTAAAAAATTTAGATCTCTTACTTGCCTTTTGTTTCGCAGCCACATTTTTAAAATTTGATTACCAATAGTTTATTTAATAATTATTTGAAAGGTTAATACTTATTTGTTGGATATCATAGTTTTAAATATCGTAAAAATCTTGAATGTAGAGAAACAAATTAAGTACAAAAAATTGAAGTGTGACAAAATGTGAGATTAAATTTCACTCACGCTTACCACAAAGTAGTTGAAGCAAGCGCGACTGGAACATCTAAACTTTTGAGGGTTCCTTGAGGTATGGAGTCTAAAGTCGTAGATCTCAGGATGACAAGTTCAGCAAAACAATACTATAATGCATGTATTTATTTTTTATGTGATGAAATTAGATTTTAGTAATTTCTGGTTTGATTTTGATTCATCATATAATGATAATAGAATGATATATATTACATAAAAGTAATATTAATATAATTAAATAGTTCAATAAAGAAGTAATTTCTAGCTTTAAATTAATTTATTTATTATCATATTTAAAAATATATACATAAAATCAGCATTAAACTAGTAATGTTTTGCTATTATGGTTAGTGTTACTTAAAAAAGAGAATTTGTAGACTAATATACATTTTTTAGTGATGAAGAATAATTCATATGGAATTCCAAATAAAAATAATTCAGCTCAATCAATCATTTGAGTTTGTACGACATAAATTTATACTTATAAGGCTCCGTGATTGCTATTTTTTATAATTCAAATCAAATGATTTATGAGACAGATATACACATGTATAGTTAATTAAAAATTAAATGTAAATGAATCATGTAAAATATTTTTGAATATTTTCTCTTTCTTATTCCAATAAATTATAATTTAATAATAAGAGTATCATCTGTATGAAAAGCAAACATTAAAATCTTTATTAAATCAGGAAACAAAATATTCATTTATACATAATTGTTCAAAGAAGTTGATGTACCTCACTTTCCTCAATGGAAATTGTGATTTGCTGTAATTGTATTTAAACTAATTCTTTTGAGAGATTGTACAAACAAGTGTTACACATTCGCTTTCAAAATATTCACCAGAGTCCTCAAAATGTTTACTAGGATTGTATAGTCTACTGTTAAATAGAATTTGTTGACTTGAATAAACTCTCTCTCTCTCTCTCTTTGTTATAGTTAACTTTGAGATTGTGTTAGACAATCGTGAAAAGAATATTTTATTTAATTGATTAAATTTTGCAAGTTAATGAATTATCTCTTATATTGTTTGCTCTAAGAGTATTAATAATTTTCAATCATATGGTTACCAGGAATAATTCAAATATTCATAAAATTTTTAAGTGATTTTGATAATAAAATTTGAGAAAATATTGAACTGTTTTCACTGAGGGAAAATTGGAATTGTAGATGAATATGAAGACGATATTTACATTGGGAAAGGTTTGTAATCCCCTTATTTGAATTCTGAAATTTAAATTTGCAAAAATCTTTTCTCATGGTTTCAGAAAACAACAATATAAACTTTACTGTTTTCATTCAAATATTTTTAAAAATAAATTAATAGTTTAATTTAAGATATATAAATATATATATATATATATAAAAAACTGAAAAAATAACGTTTATCTATAATATAGAAAAATATAAATATGAACCAAGTTTAATTTAATAAGGTATAAAAGATATAAAAATATGAAAAGAAATTTCCTGATGTTATGATCATCTGGTTGATAGTGTCGTCAAGATAATTTTTCACCTACAACATGAAAAATGCAATGAACATGGTATAGGTTCTATTCATTAAAAATATGTTTACAGATTAGGGACAAATGCAGTCTGACATATTGAAAATAAACAATATAAAAAATCTTTGCAATAGAAACAGTTCTAAAATTACGATGAAAATCAGTGGATATAAACATACTTATGAAAACAAAAGCTCTTTCATAGGCTTGTTTATATAATCAGTTCCGAAGGACTGAATTATTATTTCAGAGTTTGAGAAAGCTAATGAGGTGTTAGTATTCTGTTTTAAATAGAAACTTTTGCTCGTTAAGGGATATTCTGATAAAGATTCTGAATTGTGCGTTTCCTGAGTTTCTTTTGAAATTGTCTCTTAATTTCAAAACCAATTATATTGATTTCAGAATGGTTGCAATTTCTCTGGAAGAAAGAGACTTCGCTAATGAAAGAGGTGTCAGATACGCTTGAAGAAAACCAATAGCAATATATGTCATAGGCAACCAGACAATTTCTTTCTGAAAATTAAATAAGAGGTGTTGTAAAGGGGATGGCAAAACAACATGTTGCCAAATTGTCCTTGTTTGTTAAATATAAAAGAAATAATAACCAAAATGGTCTCACTAATTTATAAAAGATAACACATCAAAGTATATGTCAGTATTATGGTTGTTTTCTGTAACTCTAAATAAGGGTAAGACTGTACTGTGATATCCTAGACTTCTTGTAACCCTTCTGTAGGAGTCCTTTTCCGAAAAGCTGCATGATATAACAATAATAACTTACAAAATACTCTTATTGAGAACTTCATTTAGGGCTGAAAGTCACATATATGTTTTAAATAAGTACCTGTTTTTGCAGCTAAACATAGATTCTTAAGAATTGTCAAAGCATAAGTCAAGATACTCATGCTTTGACAATTCTTAAGAATGTAATTCAATTTAGGATTCATCACTAAAGATTATAAGTTCTATATTTTCAATTGATCGAATTTGATACGAGTAACATAGGACTTAATGGTGAAGAGTAGACATAAAAATGAAATGTGTCTGACTTGACTATATTTTCTACTTTTTTATATCCTCAAACTAATATAATATTGATTTTGAAAGACTAAAATTTTCATATATTTTAGCAATAAAGAAATCACGTTATTTTTTAAGTGGTATTTACTGAAATAGCAAATCAGTTTTTTGGCAGGATATTACTTTTACTGCTAGAGGAATAAAGTTTCGTGGTTTTATTTTTGCGAATTATTTTTTCTAATTCATACAAAAATGCAGACCTTCTTTTTGTTCATTGCATAGCTCAAGTTATGTTCATCAAACGTTTTTTATCTTGGGATTGCTAACATACCTTAAGCATGGGATACATTTAAGGAAGATAGTCTTTCTGATCATATAATTATTATCTTTGGATTTTCTTTTTTTCATCCAATTATATCTTCTAATTTGTTTGCTTTTAATATGAAAAGAGCAAATTGGTTTTTTTCGGAACTTTATTAGAGAAAATTGTGTAACTTCAACAGACTTTTTGACATTTGCTCTATGGAATTGTATTAGAAACCGAAGTGTTTTTACTGTTATTTTAATGGTACCTCATTATCAATTCCTATGAAGAAAATCATAAAGAATGGTGTTTCTTAATGATCTAAGGAAATCAATTGTTTTAAGAAGCATGCAAAAGTTATTAGTTGTACATTCCAAATAGAAAGAAACAATATTCTTAAAGTATCTATCTATTTATAAAATATATATATTTATTTTTATATGTTCTTTGAACTGCTACATAATTGTAGGGATAAATTAATTCATTCCGTGCTTAACTCGGGGAAAATGTTTGTCTGAAATAATAATGTTCAAAATATATATAAGAAGGGAGTTCAGAAGTTACACTGTTATTAAAAATCTGAAGAAGAACAAATTATCTGAAATAAATTCTCTTTATAATGAAATTTTCAAGCACCTTCATGTCTATATTTGCACCTTTTTGCAAGACTTTTTAACTTTTGTTTATAATTATTAATTTTCATGCACAAGGTTAAAGAGCTAGACTGTTTTTATTACATAAACTTTAGATACAAGATTTCTTAATCTTAATAATATTAGATTCATTAGCCTTCTACTTGTTTTGGAAAAATGTCTTGAAACTTTTCTCATTAATAGAACAAACTGGCATAAATTTTATAATGATTCTCACTTCAGATTTACTCTTTGGAAGTCTAAATTTATTCACTTTTGTAATATATTGCAGTAAATAGAATTTACAACAGTTTTTATTGTTTTGGACTTTAAAGAAGATTCTTTTGATTATTATTGGTTGTCATATATCTTAATTATTCTAAATGATACTAGTATATCACTTCATATCTATGACTACTTAAAAGATGTTTGAGGAAGAGAATCGCAGTCAAGTTTTATACTCTGGTAAAAGGTTATCTTTAAAGTTCTGTGCTCGGACATACTCTTTGAAACGTAATAATAAATGATATCTTAAGAAACTTCTTAGGACGTTTAAAAACTGCTGCAGTCAAACAGATTATTAGCTTTTAATTTTCAGGAAAAATTTTGATCATTATTCTTTTATAAGAACTACCAGATTTTGTCCCCATTTGGGTGATTTCTCATAAAATCACTTTCATTCCTTCAAAAAGTAATGTTGTCGTTGATTCTGAAAATTTTGACGAAAAAAATGCATGAATGACTAAACTATATAAATAATATAAATTGTAACAAGGATTAGCGCCCTCTTGAGTTCATGCAAAATCAAGTGGAGTACCCGGATTGCTTTTCTCCACATAAGTACACCTCCACTATCTCACTAGTAAGTCACTAGTCAATTTCTTTTATTATTCGGGTTTTTCCTCCATAACCAATTAATAAATGAGCTTCATTAATTATGTTAACCATTTTTATAATAATAAAAGTTACTGAAATGATGTGAATCTGACATCAATAAAAATTTATAACAAACTAAGAATCCATGTTGCATTGCAATGGCATCACGCGATGGTCAACCCTTGCAGCTAAGCAATTTGAATGCATTTTCAAAAAGTTATGGATTTTTATTACATTCCCCATTATGTGAGTTAGGGATTTTTTAAGTTAAATGACAAATGAGAAAAATATAAAATAATTTATTGTGTTTACCAATTTTAATGGAGATTATAATTACTCACATTTATTTAATAAACCTAAAAATGTACCAAAATAATTATGCATTTACAAATTATGGTTGTGTTTTATATTTACGTAACACGCTCTTTATATAAAAAAAGATTGGGTTGCCTTTTTAAATAGATTCAAAAACAACTTCTTTCCCAAATGATTTTATCAATTATCTTGGAGCTGAAGAAGTAATTCAGGCTCTTTAATGGAAATAGCTTAATAAAGCTCATGAATCCAACAATGAAATAGAAGATGATTCTAAAGTGAAAATAAATTATCAATTGCTAAATGATTACTTACCTACATTACATTTTGTAATTTAGAGTGAGAATGATGAAATTATCCATTTTAAGCAGAAAAATATTTTAATTTAGCGAAAACAGATAAGAAAATACAGAAAAATGCTGATAAAAGTTATGAATCGCAGACAAAAAAAGACAATAGTTTCAAGTCTAAAAACTTGTTATGATAACAATGTGATACGATGAAACTACGAGTACCAGATGTAGACAGAGCAAGAAGTGATCTATGAAATTTAAGAACTAAATTAGCCATTTTATTAGACATTCAAAACGGAGGCATTTATCTTTGAGCAAAACAAAGAAAACTTCCTAGGTATGATATCATAAATGAGTTCACAATTTGTGACTCAAATGTTGATTTGCTTGAAGATTTTCCACAACAAGCAATATGATTTATAGATTGTGTTAGAAAGTTAAATTTCATTATTTTCAGAAACATGATGATGTGACAATTACTTATATGTTACCCACCCTCACACACATACACACGCGTGCGCATTTATATATATGTTTATTGTGTGCATAATATTATATGTTAATGGTTTTAACAATGTGTTAAAAACAATGCAAATCTGAAAACTGCAATGTAAAAAATATGGAAAACTGTATTTCTAAATGTCATAGTAGTCTAATGTATCAAAATAAGTAATCATACAAGTGAATATGATGAAATACATTTTTTTAGAATATATGTTTAAGTTGACATTTTTATTAATTTTAATAATTTAAATTATTTTCTTTTAGAAGTTCCTTAATAAAAATTTCTTAATAATTGTCTAAAAGCATTAGGCTATATTTAATTTAAAATTCTGTTTTGTATGGATAAAAATAAAGTATTTATCAAATAACAAGCGAGACTTTATTTTACTTTTAGTAATTTTGAATATTTCATTTTTCTAACACCTTTTAAGTCAGATATATAACTTATACTACTATCTAATATATTTATCTTAAAATATCCTGAATAAAAAATATCTAAATATAAGAACTGTTATATTTTTCAATCATGAAATAAATGATTTATATTTTGTAAAAGCAAATTAAATAAATTTAATCTAAGACATGGAAAATATATCCTCGTAACTTGTACTCCCAAATCTATTTTATGCAGAAGCAGTTATGTGCGATGAAAGTCCATTGAGAAATTTGGATGGACAAAGGAAAATAATTATATTCTTGATATGCATTTATAATTTAAGTGCCATGAATTTGCTTTGGTAATAAATTTATGTTAATGAGACAGTACATTTTCTCTCCATTCATTGTGCTTAAAGGCTTACGTCAGCAACTGTTTATACTTACGATAACAGACCATTATTATCTTAAATATAAATTAAGATAATAGACGTTAAGTTCAAACGTAGTGTAGATCAAAGATAAATTTTAAAGTATTTTTAAATATCATTTTTAATACTTTTTTATTTATGAAAGTAATAGAAGAGAATAAAAATGAGAACTTTTAATTAGAATTTTATTTACTTTATAAATTAATACAGTGTATTTTTTGAAGTAGTTTAATTTAGGAAAACTCATATTTTGTTCAGAATACAAATATAAAGAATGTTCTACAATATATTTTTCAATTGTTTTTAATTTTTGAAGATGATTTTAAATATAAGTTAATTAGTTAAATGTAAATGACATTCGGCAAACTGGAACCTTTAATCTAAGAGTTCTGTATGAAAGTATTTACATCTGTAACACAGATTATTATAAAGCATGTATAATAAAAGCTAACATCCAAAATCTAACTAATTTCAAGTTTTGCTGATTTAAAAAAAAAAAAAAAAAAAAAGATGCAATATTTTTACAGATTTACTGAGTTACAGATTTTCTACGCATTATCATTACATTTTAAAATTTGATTTGATGTGACTATAAAACAAGAAATGAAACTGTATCTCTATATAAATTGTTTAATGTCACGTGAAAAGCTTTACATTGCTGAATTACAATAGAATATAAATACTATATGTGTCTTCAAAAATTTATCTTAGAAAATTTCTAAAGAGCAAATATTATAATACATACTTTCTTTAAATATCTTTTTTATATTACTAGTTTATATTTTATTCATATTTTATAGGGTATTTTATACATTTTAACTAAATAAACGAAAAGAACGGAGTAAAATGTATGTATATTATTTTATAACTATAAATATGAGCTTATAAAATTATAAAAGATATATATATATATATATATATATATATATATATTTATCGATCTTTATATATATATAAGAATTTATAGTTTTATTATTTTTTTGAATGATTGAAGTAATAATATGTATTTCTCACTAAGACATTGTACATAATTTGCTTATGACAGGACTTACGATATTATTTTTTAAATAAATAAAAATATATCATTCTTTATTAATTAATTTTTTTAAACAATTTCTCATCAAAAGAATATAAAATCCATCGATTTAAACATTTTATTGACTCATAAATCGGTAATATTCTCCAATATTATTACATACTATTTTTTATAAACATTCATATTGTACAATCCAACATGTACATCAAAGTTTTCAATAATTTATGAAAGAATTACAGGAGAGATTATTCAAAAGACAGAGATTATTATAAATGTACTTAGTCAAAGTCACTGATTAATTAGAAATAAAATTGTTATTATATGAATAAATTATTAGTTTAAGAATAAATTTGAAAATAAACAAACATAATGTCCTTATACAGTTTAAATATTGTAAAAGAAATATAATAAAAATTAATTTATTTTTTTGAGATCCAACCTAAAATTTTATCAATAATATTACATTTGTTTGTAAATTAAATTCACGAGAACAGTCATGTGATTTATATTTTATGTCTTTCTTATAATAGAATAATTAATTTTCAATAAATATTTAAAACATAATTGAGTATCCTTTAAGATTTAGAGTTTATGCGATGATTAATAGTATTATTCTGTAAGCAATCTTTCAACGAAAAAAAAAAGTTTTAAAAAATGATTTGTTATAAATTTACTAAATTGTGTTCCATATGTTTTAATAAGTTAATAACCTAAAATTATTTAATTATAAATTTAATAATAGATATTAATAAATCACAATCATTTTCCTTTTGAATAGATGAAGAATGATGGAACTATTTTAATTATATTCTATTTATAGAATATAATGAAAGTAAAATAACCATTTTTAAATATAATATTTAATCAGAGAGAAAGATGAAATGTGATACCGGAAATAAAAATTTTAATATTTATAAGTTAATAAGATTAAAAAAAATGAGGATTGAGCATCAGGATTTATTTTTAATTAACTCTGATGTTCAATTTCCTTATTTATCTCATTTTAATTAATAAATTTTACTTTCACTATTTTATATTTAATTGCTTTAAATTAGATGAAAAGATTTATCATTTAAACAGTAATATACGTAATAAAATAAGAAAAAAATATTAATGTTTCATATATTCATTACTTATTTTATAAAAAAAAGGAATTTACTTTCTTTTGATTTTAAATGTGGAATGGTATTAATTAAGCAAATGTTAAAAAAATTGAATAATTATGCTTAAATATAATATGCAAATTACAGATGAAAATTTTGCTCTTTAAATTAAAAATAATATTTTCATATATACGGATAGTTAATACTAAAAGAAATGAATAATTAATAGCACGCCCTTGTACGATTTGGACTCAGTGCAAGAGAGCCGCTCAAGAACAACGTGAGTAGGTGAAATATGTATTCTTATGATTATACACATTATGTATTCTTATGATAACCCTTGTTTATGCCTTGAATAAATATGCGTGACTTTAAATATGATTTCAAAAGGAAGTTTCCTAATGAACTTTACTTTCAGAAAGCTAATTGTTAAATGGTAAATATTACTTTGGTATTCTTCAAGGTGAAGCATATTTATTTAAATTTTTCGCCGTTTTATATATCCCGTAGAATTATAATCATCTTTAAGGAAACTAGAACGTATAATATTATTTGTTGGAAAAATATTTCAGATGATTTTTTTATTCTTAGAAGTTGAAAAAGTTTTGATAAAACATTTATTCTTTTTAAGTAATTTAGAATTTGTAAAAGTAATCTGCTCCGTAATTAAATCTAAGATGCGTATTAGTAACATTTGGCTTAGAAAAATACTTCATTTTTAATATATATACATGTAAATAT
>JAPDSC010150668.1:0-28566 GCA_026290005.1 Latrodectus geometricus
TATTTTTTATTATTTAACAATAGTTTTAACATACTTCCAACATAAAGCATTAAATTTCTTACATATTTCACATTCGTAGTATGAAATAATTTTGTTATACTTTTATCAATTTCAACACTAAGATAACTTTTAAAGAAAAATAATTTAAACTTTTAATACCTTAATATATTTTAAGCGATTTTGTGAATTCTTTTTTAAATAATATTTTCTTTAAATGGGAAGTCATTTGCATCTTGTTCTTTACCTTTTCCTTAAAATGATTTTGATTCCTTTCATTTTTATATAAATTTATACATGACTTGATTGAATTTATATCTAATCTTATTTAATTAGCATTTTTACGTACTTTTAACTACAATTATGTTCTTAGCTAAAACTTCCTGAACAAATTTTAAAGTCAAAAAATTATTAATTGTAAATTATTAAACAAACTATATATATTAAAATAGTAAGCTGAATGAAAGTATAATTTTAAAGAAGTGTATATATTGCTGAAGTATATTTAAGCAATAGTAGCTTATGATACAGCTGCTCAGAGTAAGTCATAAGCCGTTCAATATAACCTATTTGTCTTTTAACAATGTATATAAACATTCATGTATATATTATGTATATAAATACAGTAATTAAAGTACCATTTAAATAACATAAATTTAATTATTTTTTAATTAATACAAACGTCAAATATGCTGTTTAATACACTAGAACGATTAACTTCTGAGCATTTGCTTTACATGGATGAAATTGTCTTTGTAATTATGCAATTATATATATTTGAAACAATCTTTATTTGACAGACAAAGTATACGCTCTCTATATGAAACAAATAAAATGATTCCAAGATTTTACAGCAATATCTTTCGAGTGATTCTCCAATATACTTTATTGAATTTGGATTAGAAGAACCTGGTGGCTTGACCATATGACGATATTATTTTTTAAATAATAATATCTTCATGACAAAGTATATATGAAGTCTGCAATAATGATAAAATATAATTTTTTTTTCTAAGCATAGGAATCATTTTCTTATTGCGAAGAATAAATATGAGCTTTATAAATAAATGCTATGAATTTTCATTCAAAATTTATCTTTATAACAAATCTCACAATATTTTATAAATGTTGGAGTTATTATTAAATATTTGCTTTGTATTGTATAACTCTTCAAATCATGTTGTTATTTTATTTTAATTTTATTACTTAGTTATGAGTTTGCAACTAGTTTGTTACAGTTTTTTAGCAAAGTATAATATTTTATTATAATTTTAATATTTTAACTGGAATTAAAAACTATGTTTACTGAATTTTTACAAATCATTTTAACTATCTAGCACAAATATTCAGTAATTAAAAACCTTAGTATTTAATGGAGTAGCAAAATTATTTCAACAAAAATTTAATATCTAAATAAGGAAATCACACTCACATATGATTTGTGCAATGTACACATTATGACATAAATAAATATTTAAAGTATTTTTTTTCATTTCTATTTATCTTATACAATTATTAAATTTGCTAAGAAAGGATTGAATATCATTATTCTACCTTAATTTAAATTTTAATTTCAAAATAATTATTTAATTAGGTAAATATAACACATGAAAAATGGATTATTTGTTGTATATAAAAAAACATTTCATTTAAAAAACTATGACATATGTACTTATCATACTTGTAATTTATTTTATTTGCAGAAATTAGTAAGTATACTGAATACTCTTTTATTTGACTATATTTTTGTCAAATTATTTTTATATGGAATTTAACACCGGTTGCTTGTGTAAAACTTCAATGCAGAGTTTTCGTATCAAGCACTTTCAATTTTCTGTATATTTATTTTCTCGATTTAAAATTAGGTTAATTTTTTTCTATAAACATATTTTGAATATAATGAATATTATACAAGAATATTAAATAACTATATTTATGAATATTGAATACTTTTAATTTATAATCAATAAACTAAAATACCATAGAGGTCCTAGGACCAATACATCTTGTCCCTTTTTTATGGATATAAATTAAATAGTTCAAATTGAATATGTGCATCCTACGCTATTAACAAGATTATTTAATTCAAAAGTTTCTGTGGAAATATCAACCATGTATAGCTTTGTCTTTGAAAACTGTTAGTAATCAACATTAGCAAAAATGCAAAATTACAGCACTTCCAAGTACTTTTTAAAGAAAAACTCTTTTGTTTAGTAGAACTTATAATTAATTTTTATTTCTAAGTAGAATTTACAACTTACTACCTGCTCTACTTAAAAAAAATAAATCATATGTTCAACAAAATTTTATTGTATGAAGATTATCACATTCTTGTGTTTCATATTTGTAACAGTGCAAGGATTTTTAAATATTAATAGTTAAATAATCAAATATTCCTGAAAATTTCAATTTTCTCAATGAATTTCTTAAACTGATAAATGCAAGGTTTAATTATGCAACTTTTAATGTTAGGAAGTTTAATTGTAGTATATGTAAACATGTAAATGTAAACATGAAGATAGCTTATTAAAATTGAATTGAATATAATTTTATAGTTTTTCAATACCATATAATATATTTTTCTTTTATCTTACAAACATATTTGGTAATTCTTTTTGTACAGAATGTAAGTATCAGATTTGCAATGGAATATTATTCTAAAATGGAAAGACAAATAAGCTGAAAGAAATTGAGTATAACAGAAAAATAACTGATTTTTTAAATCATATTTAAGAGCACAAAAATATAATAGAAATATAAAACTAAAAAAGTACTTAATTTAAAATGATTGGTTATGAGTAAAAAGTAAAGGAATTGTACAGAATTGTTTCTAAATATTCACTTTTAAAAATTAATATTTAGTCTTCCATTTTAAATGACGAATGAATAATAAGAATTTCTTCGAAAAAAGAATCAGCAAAATATTGCAAATATAAAAAAAAAAACAAATGGGAAGCAAAAATATGAATTTATATTGTTGTAAATAGTTGGAAAAGTTTTTCCTCATATATCTATAGATCAAACCAGACTTTAACTTAGATTAATAATTAAGAGCTATTGATTACTTTTGGAAATGGTTATTTTCATTTTAAAATTTTTCATTTCCGAAGTATGAAATTTACATTATGTGATGTGTAGCACTTTAAATTTGTATCTTTGATGTATAATAGAATGAAAAGTTAATCATAAAGTTTCTAATGTGTCAAGAATTGCATGATATTTAGCAAAAGAAAATATTATTTAATATTTCACATTACATCTGTGAAATGTTTGCATAAAATGAGAACATCAAGAGTTGGTTACCAGACTGTTACTTCCAAAAAAGTGTCATAAAAGAATATACGTTGATAAAAAATTATGTGACATAAATATTGTAAATTATTTATCATCAGTAACAGAATTAAAACGATTAAGAATGAAATCAAAATTTAAATTACAAAATGTAAAATTTTGTTTTATTTTATCGTAATTAGGGAATCCAACAGTGTTTTATCATAAAAAAGTAAATCTGTCTTGGCAATATAATTCTATAATTTTCAAATAAAGTTACAGCTTTTTAAAATGTTGAAATTTTTTTTTCTAAATATTCTCTTCACTAAATTTAAAAAATGTAAACTTTTTAAGCTTAGTAAGATCCGGAATGAAAACTTAAATAATTTACTTACTGTTAGAGGCAATTTTAGTAATATTAAAATAGAAATATTCAGTTATAATGTAATTAATTTGGGTTATACAAGACTCATCATGTTTCTTCTTTAAGTGGAGGAACTTGACAAATGAATGTTTAAGCATTTGAAGCTGTGTAGTTACACCATTATTACATTTGAGAACATTTAACTTGTTATCAGTGCATCACACTTTGTTTAATAATTTAGTATGTACATAATAAAATTTAATTAAAAAAAGCTACAAAATAATTATGCCAAAGGATGACAGTTACAGCATTAGAGTAGCAGAATACATATGTAACATATTTTTTCAAATTTTTAAGCATAATATGGTGGTTACTTTTAATAAAAGCTTGAGTTTATTGAATTTATGATCATTAAAAAGCAAAAAATTTCTTTACTTTTACTATAACTTCTTCTGACAGAAATACATTAAAATTTGATTAGTTCTTCATCATTTATTCAGTATTGCTCAGTAGTGATCTAGGTTTGTGTTTTATAGATTTGCAATCAGAAAATTTGAGAGATATATAATTTTAATAGCGTTTCCTGCAACACATCTTGTTATTTTTTATGCTAGCCATAACTTAAATGCGATATTATCAAAAATTCGTCATTATTAATCATTTTTATTAGATTGATAGCTTGATAAGTAATAATATTTTGGATAGTAAAATAGCTGAAAAATATATATTTAATAAATTCTAACTTAAACACGCCAATTTTATCAACAGTGATTGGATAATATGAAACTTCCATTATTATTTTAATTAATATTTAAATTACTAAATACATTATTAATTTTAGCATAAAATATTTCACCATCAACATTTCAATTGGAGGAGATAAGTTAATAGTTTTTAGAATTGATGAAAAATGTTATTCTTTTAGTATTATTAACTTAAAAATGAAGTTTAGTTTTAAAATTTTAGAATTATTCTATGGCCAACTGATTAAAAGTTAAAATAATTAACATTAAATTCTAGAAATAAATTTGTATCAAAAAGAGCATCAATTGCAGCAGAATTAATATCAGAATTTCCATATAGGTTATAATTAGAAATTAATTGCTAGCCTAACTGAGAAAATATAACTCTCAGAAAATCTCAACACTTTATTATAAGAAGAATTTCAGTTCTTATTTCCATTTCTTTGTAGTAGTCATTATTACTAGTTGAATTATTGAATAAGTTTTTTATAAAAATTCAAATAGCAAATATTCAGAGATAGTAAAGCTAATTTATTTTGTTTATCTAAAATATTTATCTATTTTGAACTAATAAAATATTCCTTTCCTGCAGCTGGTAAACATAAATTCAATTTTTCTATTTATACTATATTTTATTTACAATCAAAATTAATTGTATACTTTATTTATGATTAATGTTCAAGAACTTAAGTTTATTTATTTATTTTTTTTTTAAAACTTTTTCTTGAAATACTTTTTTGATGGGATGAAAAAACAATACTGTTTTTAAAAATTTCTTTTTGCTGTCTTTGACAATATCACTTTTGTGATCAATTGTTTGTAAATAATTATTTATTACTTTGTTAATATATATTTGAATAATAAATTATTATTTGCTTTGTTAATAATTATTTATTACTCAAATTTTATATATAAATTTGTCCTTCTATTTTTATCAATTATATACACAAAACTTATTTTTATATGTCTGCATAAAATATGTATAAATTCCTCAACTTTACCTGTGTGAATTATTTTTCTAAAATTAAAAATAATCTAAAATTGCTTTAGGCATAATTAAACTGTATATTTATATATACAACAATAACATTTGCCTTAAATTTATATATCAATAAAATCTTATTAGTATCAAATTTTTTTTTTCATTGAAAATCTAATATGTGCATTAATTTTGAATAATTTTTGACTAATTAATTAGTATTAATGATAGATTTGCTTAAAACATATTCAATAATATTTGGATCATTGTTTAAAATACTTTAGAACTTTATAAATAAATTCCATATTTAGATACTTTAAGAAAAACAATTTCTTGATGAAAGCAAAGTATATATTTATTAGTTCTATTCTGTCAAACATAAAATATGTAATAGATTAATAATTATTGTAATCAAAATTAAAAATGGGTAAAACTATTTTTTTTAATTGATGCGTCAAAAAATATACTTTCTAACAATACATAAATTAAATTACTTATAATATAAGTAAACTTTTTCACCTTTAAAGGAGAATACAAATAGCTTATATTTATCTTATTAAAATTTTATTTGTTCCTACATTAATAAGTTTTCTTTGAATAACATTTCAATTTATGTTAAATTTAATAATCTTTCATTTTATATACTTAAATACTGAATATATATTTAAATGGAATTATAACCTACGACGATTATAGCTTATTGCATCGTAGTATTTCTGCTATAGTTGATTTATATAAAGATACATTCTACAGATTACTGTCTATAGAATGTATCTATTTATAATTTAGTGATTCAAAAAGTCTTAATAAGTCTCAGCACCTAACTATTAACATCAATGAGGAAGATAAACATGGCACTCATAATAGTTCATCCTAGTTTATGCAGTTTTGCATGCAATATTGTTATGATCACGGCAATGTTTGGCTCTGTCATGGAGAATACATATTACTAATATATATTCAACATAGCTATTTAAGACCATCACACGGGGAGAAAATGATAGAGTACTATTGAAAACATGATACGCGCGCGCACATATCAAATATAAATTAACAGCGTTTTGTACAAGTGCGATAATATTTATGTGTTGCTTAGCCTAAATTCAAGCTTTTACTTGAAACTTGGGAAAACACTGTTTCAGTAAGATAATATTTTATTGCTAGATTCAAGTATTTAATCTTCCTTTCTTGATATGAAACATATTCATCTGTTTCTCTGGCCAACAGGTTTTCAATATTTTTCTCCAATAAAAATTATTTGATTATCGATTGCTAAGAGACTTGTTAATCACCATATATCAGTCACTACGATTAATAAACTAGTGCATCATGTTGAAACTATATGAATGGCTGTACCAATAAATATCATCCAATTATTGCTTAACTCAATAACCGTCCTTCTAATAATTATTTTGTATAAACAAATAATTTTCTGGATATTAATTTCTCATTATCTATATCCAAATTAAATCCATTTTATTTATAATAAAAAATATTTGTTCAAATAAATATAATTTTGTTGTTTGCTTTCCTTTATGGTGTATCAATTTTGAAGCCCTGTAACCTTTGCATTAATGTATATAACATTTTAAATTTTTTATATGCATAATTTCCGATATCTTATCATTTTATTTTCAGCACGTAAGTATAAATAAATTGATTATTACGTATTGGTCATTTATGTATTCATGTAATACTTACAAATAAATAATACTTAAAAATATAACATAGTTAATTTTACATTTTATAACTGAAAATCCTTTGCAGTAAAATATCACATTTCGTTATAAATTTCCTGTAAAAGATTATTTTATATAGAAATACAATTAATTCTGCTTTATAAAGTATTCTTTTATAATAGTAGAATTGAAATTTTTAGGAATGTTAGTTGGTAATTAATTAAAATTATTCTCTGCGCTTAAACATATATCCTTAATATAAGATTCATCAGCGGTATTTTTAATATCATTAAATACCTATGAATAACGAATTTTTTTAA
Source organism: Latrodectus geometricus (assembly GCA_026290005.1). Taxonomy (NCBI): domain Eukaryota; kingdom Metazoa; phylum Arthropoda; class Arachnida; order Araneae; family Theridiidae; genus Latrodectus; species Latrodectus geometricus. Next base: position 7,353 of record JAPDSC010150668.1, read on the forward strand.
TTGTTATAATTTATGTACCACAAGTTAAAATAATAATAATTTCTTATAATTACTTGTTATTACTTGTTTACGAATAAGAGAGAGTTTTAAATGCTTCTTGAATTAAGAAACTCATAATTTTAATTACATTAATGTATATTTTAATTTTACAGCAAGTAAGTGTGTAATCAATTATTCTTTTTAATTAAATCCTGCATATAAAATTTATAAGGCAATTTTTATCCTAAAAATATGCTATTTTTATAATTAATGCCAAGAAAATTATCAAGTTTAACAAACAAATGATGTGATTTAAAAGTTTTTCATTTCATAAAATTCTTCTTAAAAAAATATCCAGTTAAAAAATTTTGTTTTACAAATATATTTGTTTAACTTTATATGTACATTATTCTGCCTATAAAAAAAAGAACCATTATCATTTATACAACGCATTAATGTTTTAGGATATTTATATCAAATATACTAATAATTATCTAAAAATATACATGTTAATAGTCTTTACAATAAGTTATCAATAACTGTGAATAATGATGTAAGAAAAAAACGTAAATTTTTAACTTTTCTTATAGTAAAGTTTCTTAGAGTAATTATAATTTTAGTCTTAACTTCATATAACTTTACTAACAAATTCTCAACTGATTATTTTCATATAAGTATTAATATTCAATATTGGATTAATAAACTTCCTGTAATCTTTTTATATTTAATATTAAAAGATGAATGACAATAAATTTTATATAGATATACTTCTCATGAATCAATTTTAAATAAAAATTTTATAGAAAGTATTGTGCATATTTCTTATTATTCAATTATTCAAAATGGAAAATACATACAATATTTGATGAAAATCGTATGACTAAAATTATTTGGCAGTTTTCACCATCCTACTTGGTCAATAAAAAATTATATATATATATATGACTGGAGTTTGGTGAGGAGCCTGTCGCTCTGCAACCATTGACCAGACGTTTTCTATTGGTGAAAGATCTGGAGAACGTGCTGGCCAGGGCAACAGCCGAACATGTTCCGTATCAAGGAAGCTCCGTACAATACCGGCAACATGCGGTCGGGCATTATCCTGCTGAAACGTAGGGTTTCGCAGGGCTCCAATAAAGGGTAGAGCCACGGGTCGTAACACACCAGAAATGTAACGTGCACTGTTCAAATCACCATCAATGCAAACAAGAGGTGAAAGAGACGTGTATCCAATGGCACCCAATACCATCACGCCAGGTGATGGGCCAGTATGACGATGAAGAATGCACGCTGCCAGTGTGCGTTCACCACGATGCCGCCAAACACGGATGCGACCATCATGATGCTGTACACAGAACCGGGATTCATCTGAAAATATGACGTCTCGCCATTCGTCAGCCCAGGTTCGTCGTTGATCACACCATTGAAGGCGCTCTTGTCTATGACGCAGCGTCAAGGGAAGCCGCAGCCATGATCTCCGTTGCACGATCCATTACGGCCATCCAATAATATGCCCAATAATAATGCTAGTGATAGGTGGCCGTTGAGATCCCGCATGACGTTCCGATTACCGTTCTGAACCCATCGATTCCATATTCTGCTAACAGTCATTGGACTTCGACCAACTCGAGCAGCAATACTGCGATAAGTTAAACCGCAATCCCAGTACGCTACAATTCGACCTTTATCAAAGTCAGAAACGTGCTGGTACGCATTTCTCCTTCTTACACGAATCATCACAACAACTTTTCACCAGGCAACAACGTTCAAATGCAATTTGTGTATGAGGAACCGGCTGAATAATTTCCTCATTTAAACAAAATGTAGGTTTGCTACTGGCGCCTGCTTTACCTGAATACGCTGAAAAGCTAATCATTTGCATATCACAGCACCTACTTCCTTTCGTATAAATTTCACGTCTGTAGCATGTCGCCTTTTTGGTGTAGCAATTTTAATGGCCAGTAGTGTATATATTTATAACACGACTATTCTTCCGATGGGCTCAAAAATCATAAAGATATTCAATTAGTCTGAAGTCAGGTGATTAAATCAAAGAAACTTTAATTTTATTAAATGTAAGCATACTGTCTCTATTATAAAGATTTGATTGATACATCACAAGGATTAGAGTTACCATGGATCTCATACATATATGATAATTAATGATATCAAGAATATTGTCTGTATGCACTAACAATGTACACTGATTAAACCTAAAAGCAATCTTTCATTTAGAGAAAAATAGAAAGATTAGATTGAAATTCACTGAACAGTAAGAAATTGAAACAAAGAAGTAAATATTTTTAAGAAGTTGAAACCAAATATTTAACTTTTCAGAAGTGATTCTGACGTTGTTTACATCATTCAAAACAAGCCAGAATGATCAGGCATCACTGGAGTCTAACAGTGAGAAACAAATAGGATCAGAAATATGTATGACGTTCTATGTAATAATTATACAGTCTCCTTTGAGTGCATTAAAGAAAATTCTTCAAATATATACAACATATAGCAAAATAAATGAATTATTAATTTATCAAAATTTTCTAATAAATCATAGGTATTATACTCATAAGAAGATGCTTTGTAGATGGCTATTCGAACAGAATCGTTATCCCAAAGATATATTAAACTTTTGGCTAGATTCAATTTTTAAAATTAATTTCCTCTTTCCCATATCTTTAATTATCAATCATGTAAAAGGACTGAAACTGAAATTAAAAGATCATTGAGAATTTCTGAGAACAATAAACTTTAAAGGAAAAATATACAGTCTCAATATATTTACCAATCGCTCTATTTGGCAAATTTAGCACTATTTTGCATTTTAAGAGTCTATAATTTTCAGAAACATATAAAAAATTTTTACCACATGAAGGTTTATAAAATTTGAATAATTTATTTATAAGTTAATATATCAAAAATTTAATTATTGATTCCGCTATAACTTCAGCAAATGAAAGTAACTTCCTACAAAGTAAATGAAGAATTATCTAGTTCAAATAATTATTCCCAGAACTTTATCACTATTAACATTCATTTTCTTATTTCAAATAAAATATAGCAAGAAATTCAGTATATTTTAACAAAAAAATTATGATTAAGCAAATTATCATTTTTCGATAATTAGAAATAATAATTCAAACAAATAAGGTTCTCAAATCCTTAACATTTCCATTTTTTTTACAGGCAGTGAGTATCATAATATTTTTCATTTATATTATTAGTGATTTAAACATATGAACTATTTATTATTTAATAACTAAATAAATTTTAACGATTTAATTTATTTTATAAGTATTTACATTTTAAAAGTTTTCATCATTACGAAAAATGAACCTCACTATTTTTATTATTTTCTAGAAATGCTCAGTAATTTTTAATTAAAACTGTGAAGAAGGTGTGAATTATAAGATACTTATGAGCTTTAGATTTGATTTACAGTGGCATTTATTCCTCATATGTAAAAAATGGAAGCTCTTATCAAAATTCTAGAAACTGTTACAAAATACTTATATACAATTATATACAAATTAACTATAGTGAGTAGTTTAGTTTTAGTTTAGAGAAATAAACTAAGAAGAAACTCTTCCTTTTAATCTTTTTTCTAGAATTTATTTATTTATTTAAATAAATTTGATTCTGAAACAATTCATTTATGTATTTCTAAATTTTCATTCATGTATTTCAGTATTATTTTTACTTAAAAAAATCAAAACTTTATATTTTCAACAAAATATTTGTGACAAGAAATTTTTATACATTATTCAGATTGTAAGTATAAATTTATTATTTTGGCATGGTTTATTGTTTAAATAATATATTCAGTATTAAAAGTAGGGTTTTTTCACAAATCAAGAAAATCATTATTATCATTTAACATTTAATAATTAATTAATCAACATTTAATGTATGAATTAAAATTAAATATGAATTCTAAAATAATAAATTTTAAATATTTTTCAATTTTGCAGGAAGTAAGTATATCATTAGTAATAATAAATAATTTTCGAGTTAAATGTCTAATTACATTTTTGCATTTATATATATCCTAGATAATCTTTGGTTTTCACATGTTCCAAGCTAGATGCATAGATACACATTTTAGTTTTAGTTGTGGCCCTAATACTCAGTTATACTGTTGAGAATATAAGATATCATTACCCTATATAATGTTTCTAGGATTTCATGTGGAAATTTTAGATTCTACTTTTTATTTACTGTATTATAAATCTCCCTTTAGACCAGTATCATCAACAACTACGAAGAAAACAGGAAAACATTATATGAATTAAAAGATTCACGTTTTTAACATAAATATCTTTAAAATACACCAAAATACCTAAAATCACTTTATAATATTTCACCGATTTTTACCGACAAATTTTATCTACTTATTTCCTCGTTTCTCTTGTAAATACACATATGTTCATAAATTAATAATAATCAAAAAACGAACGAAAATCGAACGTAAAAGAAAGAATACCAATAGTATAAATATAACATAGGGTCAAACATTATGTGCAAATTATAGGAAACTGATGCCGCCGAGAGTATGCCACAATGACAAGAGCATAAGAGAGGTGTATAAAAGGACACGTGGCAAAGAAAAAAACGTGTTCTTAACCAGTTCGTATAGTACTTACTGTCGTGACCTCACAAGTATGACACCGAGGACGTGTATGCATGATGTTTTACATGGTTGAGTTATCGGCCGCTTGGAAAGCTGGCGTAAGCAGATGACAGTAGCCGAGAAACTCGGAATCGCTTAGAATGTCATCTCTAGGCTGTGGCAGTGATTCCAAAATGATCGAAATGTGAATAGACCTTACAGCATAGGTCGCCCTCGTATGACAACGCCGAAAAATGATTAATATTATTTCAGTAATCACCAAAGGAACAGTAACGGACTGTTCAGCCATCATCAGCTACGGGTACTGGCGTTTCAATTAAAACTGTGCACAGACGTTTTGGAAAATATGGGTTATATGCTTGCAGGCCTGTCACAAGTATTCCGCTCATTTGAATTCACTGGCATCAGTGATTAGCCTTAAGAAGAGAACACGCAATGACTACACCATCACAGTGGGATGGTGTTATGTTTTTTGATGAATTGTATTTTAACGTGTAGTCTGATTCCCATCCAACGCTCATAAGGAGAGCGCTAGGTACCCAGTAATACTAAAACAACATCAATAAACGCCAACATTAAGATGGTGTAGGAGTGATAATTTTGGGTGGCATTATGCTTGGCTCCAGAACAGATCTGGAATCACAAATCGAAAACATAACAAGAGGCATTGTTTATTAATTCTGGAACAACGTGTCCGTTTGCTTATGGGTACATTTGGCACAGAATTTGTGGATAACAGTGCCCATCTTCACCATTCGGAAATCATCAGTAACTGCCTTCAATAGGAGAATATCACCTGTTTGGAATGACCAGCATTCTCACCGGATTTGAATCCAATAAAGCATGTGTAGGGCTTGCTCGGCTGACGAATTGCAGACTTCTAACAATGACCTCTTACATATGTGCAAGGAACTTTTGAAAGCAGTGCTTCCTGAGTGGAGTTCTCTGACGAAAGTGCAGATCAATAATGTGTTCCTTAAATTTCCTTAGCATTCTATAGATTGTATTTCCTTGTATTGGAGACATACGAAGTATTAACCATCGTACCAATAATATACTCTTCAATTATAGTACAGGCTATATGTTGTGCAAGTATACTAGGAAGCTATAATCGTGTTTTGTGCCCTGGTTATATATATATATATCATCAACTTTATTCTTTCTTAATCTGCTTTATACATGGGCTTTATGGTATGAATCAAGTTTGTTTTAATGGTTCCGCTATTATCCTAGATTTATCATTCATTATTATCCATTAGTAATTAATTCATGGCAGTATTAAAAATATAATATTTTTTGAACTACAAAAAACTATAAATGTTCAAAATTAGCAAAATATTTTGATTCAATTGATGAAAAGATAATAAAATGCATAATATCCCTCTAATCTATCTTAAGGCATTATTACTTTGGAAATTTTGGTGATAATTTTTTGTTTTATCATATTTTATGGCCTAGAAAATACTTTTTAAAAGTACAAAAAGTTTGAAATAATCAAATTTTCTAAACAATGAAGAGTTAAATTTTAAAATAACTAAGACTTTATTTCTGAGTTCTCAAAAATAAAATGTACTCTAAGTAAAACACAAAAATTCAAATCTCCAGAATTTTAAGGTAAACTGCAAACTACAATTATTAGAAGTCTCCATTAGTAGGGCGTGAGCACTTTTTTCAAAAATTAATTTTATTATCTAAATAAATTCTTTTTTTAAGTGTTGTTCTAGACAAACTGATAATATCTATATTTACCAGAAAAGTTATAAAGATTATTTTCATTATAAATTTCCAAACAATTGTGTGCATATATTGCGTGCATTCCAAACAATTGTGTGCATTATAATGATAAAATACAAATAAAGAAAAAATAGAAAACACATGTTGCAATACTATGGAATGAATTTTTACTGATAATAGATAATACTTTTAATGTATGGAAAACTGTTTACTTATATTGGATGTTTATCTAACATAAATAATAAAATTAAAACAAGTAAATAAATATATATATAACATTTTATACACGAAATTTTAAAAAATATAAAAAATTCTGAAATTAGAACTACAAAAATAATCTTTTCATTTTACGCTTCTTAACTGCATGAAATTTTTAATCAAACGGTGTTATAATAATGTATCTTTACAATGTACACATTTATTAAACTAAGTAAAATATTGCTCAAAAAGTTCCACGCGTTTAGCTCTATTCTGTAAAATCGAGTTATTTAGTTTTAAATTTGCTTAAGTAAATATTTAATTAATTCTTATCACTTTTGTAAATATTTGATAAAAATGTTTTGTGTATTTTTTTTCATATTTTGTGCCATGCTTCAATATCAATTCCTTTCTTCATCAATTTAGGCTGTAAGTATTTTTCCTTATCAAATTAAAAAAAAAACATGAGTATAGTAATAATATTTACTTAAATGTGAAACTTGTGCAATTTAATGTTTTAATATCTGACAGCATGTAAGTAAACAATTATTTTATTATTATAATTTGAATAGAAGTTTAATTATATTTATTAATATATTAAGTTTGTTTTCAACAGTATTACACATAATTGAATACGTTTAGTATAATTGTTTCAAATATAATGATTACAATTTATAATTAATAAGTTTAAATATAAAGAATGGTTTACTAACAGGACGCATTATATACATGTGCATTGCTTTCCTACATATAATTGCTTCTAGGTTCTAAGACAATACGATAAGCTCTATTTTTCATGCTATTCCTCTAATATCATAACCATATTATCAACTGTATTATTTTCAATCTCAAAAATTGATTTTCAGTGCAACTTTTGTTCACGAATTTTTACTATAACTTAAAATATATAATTTTTTATTAAGAATATTATTAACTAGAATAATTGCATTTTAAATTAATATTATTATGCAAAAATATTTAGCCTATGAAGTGAAAATTTACATAATAAAATAAAAAATACATATTAAGTCAAAAAAAATTATATTGAAATCCACATAGGAATTCCTTTCATGTTATTATTGCTTTATATTTTGCCACTAAGAGATTTCTAGGGTACTTATCTGAAACAGAGAAATACTCATTCAACAAGGCCACACACCTGCTTCCTTGAAATGATACAAAGCCATTGTGGGAAATCTTTCGCAACAATGGTAATACCAAAGTTAGAAACTAGCCCTAACAGAAACCCCTCAGATTTCAACAGAATATTTTTGGTTTGAAAGTATAAGTTAACTTTAAATGTTTTCTATTCAAAAGAAAAATATAGACAAGAAAATTTTTAAAAAATGTAATATTCGACAAAAAATTATGAAGTGCATCCTTTGAAGGCACATGATTTCTTTTAAAAGCAAATATCCTCCTTTGAATCTCTATACATATTGATATATTACATCTAATATTTTCCAAGACCCATCGGTAGATTCATTTCTATGGAATAAAAGATCTGAATTGTTCATCATGTGTTTTCCATCATTTTTCTAAGCTCAAATGTCAGAAATCGCGTGTTATAGAATTTTTTATAATCTTCTTTCTTAGCTAGAGGTGCACTTTAATCACAAAATAATTCAAATGTATAAGCAGGTACTCAGTTCCATTGCAACTTACAAATAATGAACTATTTTTATTCTTTCATCTGAGTCAATACCCAATATTCATTTGGAAATTTAATATGCATGTTCATTTCCATTTAATCATCTTAAGGAATGGTAATTTAGGCACATTGAAAACTTTATGGTTTGGATACAAAAAAATGTGTATTAAACATAGAGATTGGAATTAGTTGTTAAATACAGGTTTTTTGTAAAAAAAGAAGCATTTTATTAGAAATAATCCAAGGTAATGAAAAGACTTTCGACATTTTCGGCAATATTTTATCAGCTTAACAACCGATTACCTAATTTTTTTTTGCTTTGAATATATAAAAATTAAATCCTGATATAGATTTTAGCATATGGAAACAAGTATTCAAAATCCGTTATTGCAATTATGCTAGTTTCTCTTTAAAATTGAAAATACACAATTTCATTGATTAATTATGTAAATATTTTTAAATTACAATCTGCTATACATGGTCAAATTCATACATGCTATACATGGACTAACTGTATGAAATTTTATGTCATTCTCAATAAATTATTTTTGAAATGAATAGATTGTAAAATTGTCAAATGAAGGTAACAGCCATAATTTGTTTCTCCAGCTGTTTAATGTTAAAATAACTTTTAAACGTAAAACAATATTTTTAAAGAGAATAATTGCTTAATCACATTAAATCAATCACGTATATTAATAATGTTTTGACATTTTAAATCTTTCATATGATATTTATTTTCTGTTGTGAATATACAATTACAATAACAAATGTATTAAATGATTTTACTATTTGTGTCCTATTAAATGCTTTTATTCGTGTTCAATATAAAATTATATCTTTATTTTCTTTTTACATGAATTCAAATATACTCATTCTCACATATTTGGATAGAAGAATAAAAATTACAAATTTTTTTAAAACAAATTATCGCACGCACTCTGGCACTTCTTTTTTCTTTTTATATTTTTTATTTACTTTTTAAACTGTAATTTACAAATGAGAATATGATTTAAACAATATTTACAAGTGGAATAGAAAATTAAAATGTAGAAAGTTAAAGCATATTTAATAGAACTTAATTTTTTGGTCACAGGATGTAAGTATTTTTGTTTTTATCATTGTTTGTAAAAATCTTTTAAAACTAGTTCAATTTAAATAATATATATTTATTCACGTACAGTTTATTTTTTGAAGCATACTTTTTATAAATTGATTATGTTACCAGGACTTATAAAATTATAAAATAAAGTTCAAAGCTTAACATTTCCTTTTTATTATTATTCTTATTGAATAACAACCGATGCTGCAATATCAGCATGAATAAAGCAGCCCAGAATTTAAATTATAAAAATATTTTTAGTATCTTATACCTCAAAAATAAAATACATGATTAGATGTATATTTCTATAACTTCTTTTTAAAAATGTTAGTATAGTACGAATATTTCAATTTAACTGATAGCTTCTTAACAATTTTCGTTTAAATTGCCGATACAGTAAAGTTGGCTTTAAATGTCATATAATTAAATATCATGATAAGCAAATTCAATAAGAAAAACAAAAATAATAGTTTAAAATGAACTGAATAATTTTAACAGTCATTTATTTGATTATCCTATCTTTTGTCATTAGTCTATAATAGTCGTAAATGGCATATTATTATAAAATTAAAGTAAATAAAATATGACATTTTCACTAAACAATTTAAATATATAATTTTCGAATACACAGTTTACAAAATTAACTGCATTAACTATTCAATAAGATTCTGCCCTTGTATTTAATAAATTCAAATATTAAAACAAATTAATTATAATAGTAAAATGAAATATTGTTAGGACAGCAAAAATCGAAAACCGTTATTATGAATTTAATATACCGAAAAGTAGCTTTGTTACGCAAAATTTATTTAGAAACAAAGACAAAAATCTATTACATACATCTGATAAATGTAAAATTGCACATGAAAGTAAACAAATAATTATTAATGTAATTTATCTCTAAACTCTCAAATAAATAACTTTTAATTTTTTTGTATTTATTAAAAATAGTTTTCTTATCTTATCTCCAGGATGTAAGTATAACTTTTGTTCAAATTACATGATGGTAAATTAGATTAAAAAATATTTTTAGTATCCATGAATTTGCTTTACATTAAAAACTTTACAATTAAAAGTCGTTCAATTCACTTTAAATTTACGATTATTTTAATTATGAAATTTTTAAAAATATGCATAAATATTGTTTATGAAAACAAAACATTTAAATATTAATAACATTTACTGTTACATATTCGTACATTTTAGGTTTATAGCATACATATTTGTCAATTGAATTTATAAATAAGATATGTATAAGCAATACATAATTATTATTATTTTGATATACCATGATATTAATTCAAGAAATATAACAGTATTATGTATTTGTTATTAATATATATAAAAAATAATGTGATGTAACATTTATTCAGAACATTTTTACTACATTTTACTTATGAGTTTGGCATGTTCATTTTTAATGTTAATTATTATATTAAAAACCTATATACAAGCACAATATATTGCATTTTAAGTAGTTTTAAAAGATTTTTTAATACAAAGAACTGACATTTAATTATTTTTCAGATTGTAAGTAGCAAATTATGTATTCCCTTGAATTCATTATTACATATTAATATAAATAATCACTTAATTTACTCAGGCATTATGTATTTATTTAAAAAAAATAGCTAGGAAAACTCAATTTTAATTCTGATTTCCAGTTTAATTTCATTTAATTGTGATTAAATCAACTTAAAAGTTCGTAATGTAAATCAAGGTTTTTTCATTTTTCAACCACAATCAAATTTCTTTAAAGTATTCTAATGAAACAATAATTCATATTTGCAAATAATTTTATCATTTTCAAAATTTTCGTAATATTAAAAAAAATTAGCTTTTGAAATATTTTTAAATTATGAACAGCGTAAAACAAGATCATTTAATGTTCTGCAAAAAGTGCTGTATTTTTTTTTTTCAAAGTTTAGATGTAACATACTCATGTAAAACTATTACAAACAAGAATTATAAAAAACTTTATAAATTTGTAGACTTAATAAAGGAACTTACAGAGAAAACCTAAATGGATATTTTGAATGTGATAATAACTTGAAGATAATTTAAAAAATTTTGTTTCTTAAAATTTCATTACTTTAAATCACTACAGTTAAATATGTATCATATTTATTTTCTGAATGTGAACATATTATTCTTCTTGTATTAATAAATCTGAAAGGGGATTGCAATATTACAAAAATTTTTACCACAATCAATTGATTAAATTTCGTCAACAAGTTCAATTCAATGAAAGCATACTTAAATCTAATTAAAAGAACCATTTTTTGTTATTTCATATCATTTAGCATCATTCTAATTCAATCAGAAAAAAGTAGGTTTTGCCACATTCTGTAAAAATTTAAAATTTATTGGCATGTTAAATTTTTTCTAACAATCATTTACTTTTTAAATGTATGTAATCTTTTTGTATAAACAAATTAAGTATAGAACCACATAATTTAGATATTATTAAGTGTTTCATTATATTATACATATTTTTTTTTTTTTTTTTGCTGATTTTCAGGTTGTAAGTATAAGTAACCATTCTTTTAAAATATAGATTTTGCCAATAGCAACATGTAAACATGGAATTTAGTTACATTTTATACCAAAGACAATGAATGTTAATTAATATTTTATCAATTTAAAATAATTTCTGAAGTTAAAATTAAGCATCTATTATTGTAATGAAATTGTGATAAATATATTTTAGTGAAGCATAAGCAATGGCTTTAAGTAAATAGTTATAATATAATTTTTAACTTAAATTAATCAAGAAATTTAAAATTAGAAATATATATCATATTACGCTGACTGTTATATATCATGTTAAACTGAATATTAATCTGACTGACCATAATAATAATTTATTTGGGTTTAGAAAATTAAAAAAATACATAAATTTAATAAATTTCTTCATAGCATTGATTCAACGTATCTTCCACTGCAATTTATTCCAAATAATTTTAAAATATAACAATAAAGGAAAAATATTTATTCATAGCTTTAATAATTTTTTCACTTTTACATCACAAAACTACTTAAGTTTTTATGTTTAATTTTCTTGTGAATTTTTATAAATATTTTTATAATTACTCGTAAATTTTCTTAAATATTTAATTTTGTTTTATTTATTTGCATGTGCTGATGATTCCATTTGACGATTGATTGGTTATAATAAATTCCTTTAGAGAGTGAGTAAACTGTTTTAATTTAAGTATCATTTTAAAAATATAAAATTTATTGTTAAAAAATGATTAAATATGAACATTATTTGTTACAAAAGTACTTAAAACATACCTAAACTGTAAATATTTCAGTCATTTTGTTATGTAGAAGGACATCTTTTGAAAATTAACTTATTAGACATTAAGTGCAGACTAAGTTAAAAATACTTTTAACAGCACAATGAATCAATTTTTCTCTTTTTGACAGTAACTATTTGTCTTGAAGTGTATTCGTCAAAAATTGGATGTGACAGGAAAATGTATGAATTTTAATTCTAGAATAAATTTCCACAAATCCCAAAGATTAGATAGAAGGGTTTGATGATTCAAATATCTTTCTCAATTGAACTGTCCTGAGACAACTTGTTCTTGATATATTAGAAAAATATGTAGGTGTGTGAAATTTTCATTTAATTATTTTGATAAAATTCAGATATACGGCAAAGACCATTGTCTAGTTGGAAGACACTCTTGGATGAAAGTAAACCCACTGTGAACAGATGATTGTGAAAGATATCGCAAAATGTTTTCCTTGGACTGACGGTACCATACATACTTGTTGTTCTATTTCAGCCCATCTGAATTCTCAGTATAATTATTAATTGTGAGTAACCGTAACTAGCTTCAGTAATACTTGTAGATAGAAAGCATGCCTCTTTTTACTGGGTTTTACGTATTCTACCATTGGCGCATGTGTGTATCAAAGTAAATCTCGACGTGTCATTTTAATTTTTTTTTTTTTTTTTTTTTTTTTTTTTTTTACAATTTAACTATTTATGGCAATTTTCCCTATCTATGCTACTCTTCATCTTCTATTTTGTGTTATTGTATGATGTAATCATTAAAACAATGATATGGACCTGCATTAAATCGGTGAGAGCTCTGTTATTATGACATATTTATATGACATTAAAATGTGGAATGCTGATAAACCAACTCAGTTAATTACACAATATTGTTCGTAGAAGTTGATTCTGACGAAGATGGTTTTATTGAATAATATAATCTTACGTTACACTCTTGCCAGAATTGTGCAGGAAAAACCCAAATGTCAACACAACTTCTGAATAGAAGGAACTCATCCAGCAGTCCAAATGTTTGACCTCTACCAAATATTTTAGGTTCATATTCTTAGGAATTTTGGTTTTGAATATTAATTCTACGTGAGTATTTTCCACTTATCATATGAAATTGATAACTACGTAACAATTCAATTTTAGTCTTGTGCTTAGCTCAAAATTTGCATAAAATCAATTGTTTTGTAACTTAATTGTTTTCCAATGTAAAGAAATTGCTTTTTAAGGAAACAATAATAGTTAGTTTTGTTTGAATTGCATTCGTTATCGAAGGAAAATATTGCAGTTTAAATAGCATAAATTTAAAAGGTAATTCATAAAAGAACACATATGAAAAACAAATTACTGTGAATAAAATAAAATATAACATGTGCGTGAAGGAATACATAAAAGATATAATAAAAATTTTTATTGTCAAACTGTATTGCAGACATTTAATCTTACCAAAGTATATCAGTTTTAAAACTTAAGGAAACCGCTTAAGGAAAAAATGTATTTTTATTTAAGTTTCATAATGAATATACAAATATGCTGTTATTTCTAATAACTTTTGAAAAAAATGACAATATATATTTATTTATATGTTTATAAGCTTTTAAATGATTTTAAAACAATTTCCATATGAAATAACTGTATAATATACTTAAATATGATACACGGAATTCATATTATAAAATAGAATGATGACTTATATTTCTGAAAAAAATCCATTGCAATATATTCGATTTTTATATTTTGTCCCAAAGTCATACATTTCAAGAATTGCGGATTTCTAATCACATACTTGAATAAACAAAACAAACTTTGAGATCTTTGAATAAAATTAAATATATTAAATAAAGGAAACAAATTAATAATGTTTTAATTTTTTATGAATATATCAATTAATTTATGAATATCATTTCAGGGAAATTAAAAATGTTTAATAAATGTGCAGATCAGCAATTTTATGATAGCACATTAGACAATCTAATTTAATTTCAATAATTACTTACCAGATCACACTTCAATTTTATTTATTTGGCATTGAAAAATCATTTTTTTCTCATAAAATCTATTTAAACACAGATTTAGACTTAAATTAAATGCGATTGCGCTACAAACAAACCTATCTGAAATGAAATAAATTACTCACAAACTGTCAAGAATGTCATCTCAGCATTCAACTACAAATTTGGCACATTTTCGGTTGAAATTTTGTACCAAATATTTTTGTGCCTGTTGTGGAGAATTTTGCTTTGGAAAATAGTAAAAGATTAGTTATTCGTCAGTGTTATATTTCTTTTTGTGTTCTCTAATCCAATGAAGTCAATTCAATTAAGGTAACATAATTTTACCTTAAAATGCTTTTTAAAACAAATTTGCTATAAAATATTATAAATATTTTACAAAATATTTAATATTTATTTATGTTACAAACCGTTCATTTTTATTGCAATTTAATAATTTATATTTTTATGTAAAGCATAACATTAGAATATTCATGATTTATAAATTTATTTTTATTTCATATTCTTCAACCTTCTGTACATTTTCTTTTATTCAGGTTGTAAGTAACTTATATATTACTTTAGAATTTCATTTATTACAATAACAATAAATATTTTAAAATATATTTAGTAATTGCATATATTAAGTGTGAAATATTTAATATAATGGTATAAGTGCCAACAGTATGGACTAAAAAACTTATCATCGATGAAAAATTAGTTGCAGATTTAAAATATATCTCTTATATATATTTTAATTTATTAAAATTAATTTTAAATTTAAAATATATCTCTTACACAGAATTTTTATTTATTAAATGTATAACTTAATATATATTATTTCACTATACATTATTCAATTACTTTTATCGTACAATTCGATATATTTCATAGTATATTTAAATTTTCAGGTATTTACTTCAGTTTTTATATTAACATATGGATTTAGAAGCTCGTATTAAAGCTACAGTTGTTAAAAAATAATATATGTTTTGACAAATTTTAAAAATAATTCAATAATTTATTAAAAAATTTAAAAATTTCTATGAAATTTAAATAATATTTATGAATATTCACATAATTTATTGTAAAAATAAATTAAAAAACTAATCTACAAAAATAAAAAAGAAATTCAAAAAAATATGAAAATCATTTTTGCCCATAAAACCTATTCTTGAGATATAAAAATGTAAGACAATACAAATAACAATTAAATTTGATGCTAAGTAAATTCTGAAAACTCTAATGAATAATAATGAAAACACAGATCATTATCTTGTAAAAGAATGTGTTTATATCTAATTCATGAAAAAGATGTATGTATACTATTAACAACATGTGCATTTAGAAAAACTTTAATTTTCTTTCATAAAATTTTATAAGAAATGTTAGCTCTATCTTACTTGACGGAAAATGTAATGATGGAGAAACAAACTAAGTTTTCTGCATATATATTACATACAGGTGGTAAATATCTTTTGTCTTATTTTAAATTTAGCATAAAATTTCATTTCTAACATTTTTAAAAATTCTTATAATTCTAATTTTATAAAATATTTAAATTACTTTTCATTTTTGTCCCGAAAGATCAGTTATTTAAGCAAATCTACTGAAAGTTATGAAATGGAATAATCAAATTAGTTTTGATAAAAAGTAAATTTGATATTAAATAAAGACATATTCAATATAATCATGAAAATTCACTGACTTCAAATAAGCTGTTTATTAAATATAAAATTTTTAAATAGTTCCTTCGATTTAATAAACTTCATAAATTTATTTCAATAATTTTATCCCTATTACAAAATTTTATTTAAAAACATGAACGTGATTAGTGATTTAATATAGAACCATAAGTTATCTTGCAACAAATAAAGTACATAAATTAAAGCACTTCATACTTTATCACTATCCAAAATGAAGTTCAAGAAATTTGACATTTCAAAATAAATAGCTACAAATATTATTTTAAGATTTATTTGTTTTTTTGTATTTCTGAAGGAAAATTCCTATAATTTAAAGAAATTTATTGCTGCATATTTAGAATATACCGAATTTATAATTTATTTAAACTCAAATTAAATACCTGATATTATTTTGAACTCATGTGTTTTTAAAATATTTAAGTCTTGCAAGAATTCTATATATTATTTCCATAAAAAGTAAAGCTGAAAATAATTGAAAAATATTATTAAAGTTGTTAATTTTTTAAAGTATATTAACATATTTTATAGTTATTTTGAAGTATAATTAAATAAAAAGTATTGTATTCTAATCGAAGCAAATTTCAAGTTAAATACTTACTGGTTATATCGAAGTAAAATGTCAGCTTGATTGGTAATTTCAAAGTTAAAGTTTTAAATTGTTTAAAAGCATTGTATAAATTTATTGGTATTATAACAGTTATTAATTTAAACAAATATAAATCTTATATAAATCTAATATACAAGAAAAATTAAATTAAATACAATATTGTCTTAATATAAGATTTTCTTGTGTTCACTCCTTATGTATATGGATTTCAAAAAGTGATAAAATATAACTAAAAGCAAAGATAATATATTCTTCATAAAATTTAATAAGTAATCTATTTATTATAAAAAATATAAAATATGATTATGATTATTTTCCTGTTAATTCATTAAAATCTAATTAATCATTTTTGAGAGCAAAAAATTACATGAGAAAATACTAAATTATTTTGGTTATGAATAAAATAACCATTATTATACAATTATAAATTATTTTAAAATTTTTTTAACTGAAATTATCAGCCTTTTCTCATAAAAATCAGTAAATAATATTTTTTAAATAATATTGACGAAGAAAGAAATATGAACAACATGTAATCATTTTAAAATAAAAAATGGAACAAATTCTTATTTTGCTTGACCAAATTTTATTTGATAAAATCATTATAGGTAAAAATAGATTATAAAATTAGTATCACTTGTAAATAAAATAAACCAAAAATATATACCACTAAATAATTATATTTTTTAGTCATTTCTTTTTCTATTCTGTCTAGTCTCTGTATTTTGAATAAAAATACAGAGACTATTTTTAAATAGAATAAAATATTTTTAAAGAGAGAGAATATTTTTAAAACTTGAATAAAAATACAGAGACTATTCTATTCTATTTAATCTCTGTATTTTTAATAATAAATTTTAATAATAATAAAAATACAGAGTCTATTCTATTCTATTTAGTCTCTGTATTTTTATTCAAGTTTTAAAAATATTCCTGTCAATGTCTTATTTATGTACTAAAGCTTTCATTTTACTTACACAGAATGTGAGTACAATTTTATATTTTATTTCTATCATTATACTTACTAATATTTTAATACATTTGAAATCAATAGAAGATTTTTTAATAACACCAATCATTTTAAAATACTTAAAATAATTACACAGTCAACTATGTTTAGTCTACCAAATTGGAGTCTTTAAGAACTACTACAAAATTAAAACACTTAAAATATTATTTTGTAGTTATTAAATGTTAATTTAAATAAACTCACATTTATGCAAGACTGATTTAAACTTATTTATTTAGTAAAAATTTTAAACATGAAAAATTATTAATATATTTCAACATGATATGTGATATATTTTTTATAAAGAAATTTCCTCATTAAAAAATTACTATCATTTGTTTATCATTCTAGACATACATAATAATTTTTCATAAGCATTAATAAAAATTTAATAATAGATTAAGATTAATAGAAAACATTTTAAGTATTAAAATATGAAGATTAATATATAATATTAGCATATTAATGTTGTGACACCATAGATATTCTTATAACTTAAAAGCCAAGGAAATAATCAGCTCTGATAAATAAGTTTAACGCCAGTTTTTGAAGGTTTTACTTTTTGTATGCTTTTACTTTTTCTATTGACTAAGCTAAATTTATTTTTATGTCTACATAGTTATATTTTATATATAATATTTTTATATATAATAGTTTTATCTATACATATTTGAAACGAAATCAATAATTGTTTACCAATATTTAGAAAGTTATTTTCAATAATTAAAATTTTAGGGACGAATTAAGGAAAAAATCACTAAATAAAAATAATTCTACTAAAACATTAATATTTTTTTAGATTAGGAGATCTAAATAATTTTTATTATATAAAATAAATACTTTTCAGGTATCATCAATAAAGTCAATTACTTTAAGGGCTTTTAATCATTTTATCTTTCAACAAAACTTACTTATTCGACAAAACCAATATCATTTTAAGAGATTTCTGCCTTATAGTTAAAAAACGTATTATATGAATTCATACATTTGTGCTATTTACATTATCAGTTATAAGTTAGAACGCGTAATGTATATTACGTTCTTACATTCTATAACAAATTCCTACTATTTACCTCGCCCTTTATTAAACAGTAGTTTAAAAATGAGGGATGATTATATCAGATCATATCAAAATAATATTATGAGTATAATTAGTTTAATGATGACCCAAACTATGTACATATATTATCTTCCTAATTTAAGGATAACTCCACAAAAATTAGGCAAACGAATATACGTTAACTGAAAGTCAAATAATGCGTGTGTTTAAGTAAATTTACAATTATATTTTTTGCATTTCAGACCGTGATGTTTCGCTGAAACTATTTTTGAAATTAGATAGTTTAAACTTGCATTAAATTGTAAGTATAATGTCCTTAAAATAAATTTCAAGAAATAAAAAACAAAAATTTGAAATAATAAAGACAATTTACAAAAACTCTATACTGAATCAATTATTTAGAGAAATGTCAGTGTACATCATTCAGATATAATTTTTTAATTTTATGTTACATATTATTCACACTTTTTCCTCTCAGGATGTAAGTATAATATTTTGAAGAGATTTTAAATTTCTTCATATTTCTTTTCTGTAACAATTTAAATTCTTGTACTTAAAAAGATCATAGAATAATTTTTAAAATATTATATATAATTTAATGTTTATAAATGTATAATTAATCCCGCTTAATGTCTAAATTACAAAATAATATTTGATATAAAATATTGAAACATTTCCTAAAAAATATCTTTTTTCAATTAATATTGAAGGAAAAGCAGAAATGATCTAATTGTAACCAAATTATAAATTATTTAGATAAATTAAATAATATGAAGCAGAATAAACTTATTCTCAATCAATTCATATGCCAATTCCTTTACATGGCAGAAAAAATTTTTATTTAATAAGTTGCAGTAAAAATTTTATTTACAAAAGGCTCAAAAAATACCGAAGACTTTGATTTAAAAAAAAAAGGATTTGTACATTATATGGTTAAAATGAATACGTCCTTCTAAATAACGCATAAAACTAAATAATAATGATTTAGTTTTGGATAGAAAAATTAAAGACTAATTAATTCTAATAATAATTAATTATTAAACGCAAATTGAACTAATTTAAAATTAATGAGAAAACATGTAATAAATGTTAATGAAAATTTATCTAAATAATCTGTGATTTACAATTTGAAAATTTTACTATAATAATCAATTGGTGCAGTAAAAGTTAAATACATGTTATATAAAAACTAATTTTATAGTTAAACTAAATTTATAATAACTTTCCCCCGTGTTTACAATATAATAAACTTTAAGCATCTTACCTGTAGTATCTGATCATAAATTGAACGTAATTTAAATTGAATGTTTTTCAATTACATTTGAAACTATAATCATAGACACCATTTCTTCAAGCATTTTTCTGAAACAATAAAATAGATTATTAAAATAGATTAATCCTTTCAAACTTTACTTATTATATGAAACTTATCTTTATTTTCATCAGCTGGTAAGATTGACTTTTATAAATATATAGTCTTTTCTTAATATTACATACCTAAAATAAATTTTCCAAATCCAATATTAATTCCTTGAAAGAATTTTAAAATTAAAATGCAAGAAACTACTAAAAACGTATTACAAAATTAAATACTTTATTTGTACAAACGTCTATTTGAAAATTTTAATTATTGATTTTAGTATTGAATTATTGGTATATTGAACGTAATCAAATTATGCCCTGTTGCATGGAAAAATAATTATATTAAAAACATTATATAAAGTGTCCTACAAATCAATAACCCTAGTCATTCAAAATGTGTTATTAAGAATCTATTGCAATTAACTTTATATATTTATGAATAGCTTGTTAATTACATCTTGCATAGATTTCAAATTTCAGTAAAGTATATTCTCTTTTAGACTCGGCGTAAGTATAGAAATATTAAGAAGTCATTCACATTTATTCTCTTAAAACAATATAATAATGTATTGCATGTTTCGATTGCATTACAATATTTGAATATTAATAGAATTATAATTAGTCCCTATGTTCACATTTGCTTCTATATTTATTAATTCCTATCTCTTTTTATTGCTTCTCTATGAAAAAGTATATGTTTTTATAAAGTTACATATTATACAAATAAAATACACTGATTAAAATAATAATTTTTTGATAATATAACAGTTTAATCATGCATATCTCAATGAAACTATTTTTCTTAATTTAATAAAATTATCTAAATTAGGAAAAATGATTCATATATATATATATATATATATATATATATATATATATATATA
>JAPDSC010150676.1:0-17369 GCA_026290005.1 Latrodectus geometricus
ATATATATAATATATGAGAGAGATTTTACGGAAAAAAAAGAAAAAGCGTGTATTATGTTATAGAATTATAAAATCCTTTTTTGATGAGAAATAATTTTTCTTTGGAAAATTAAAGTTATAAATATATCAAAATAAGTAAATTTCAAAAAAATTAAAAAAAAAACACATCTAAATTTAGTTTAAACATGAAAATGTGTAACAGTTTAACAAACTTAAGAGTTTGCTTTGTAAAATTTAATTAAATTTCACCGTCTGAAAGCTATATTTCATTGCACAAACTGTAGATTCATGCATAAACTACCTAAAAGTATTTCGAATGAGGGGAAAAATCCCTAAAATCTTCTTTTGGTTACCAGATATATTGAATTTTGAAGTCTTGATGTTTTTCTCTTATACTTTCAAAACATTTCCTACTAGCTATTTATTGGGAAAAATGAAATCACATTCACATTAAAATATTATTTTATAAATATCAAAAATTAAATAAATGTACACATCACTGCTTTTAAGAATTTCACTTTCAGGAATATGTTATACTATATACAATTAAGTTATTATATAAAATAGCTTAATCGTATTTTGAATTAATTATAAATGTTAAAACCGCAAAATTACAATGTAAAACAATACAATAATGAGCATTTTAAGCTTGCCACTAACTATCAACCTGAAATAAATTATATTTTATTCTGTGCAACTGTTTACAATTCTATCCTCGACAAAAAATTTGGTTGTCAAATAGAATAACGATTACATATATTTATGTACACATTTTTTTAAACAATTATAAAATTGTTTCATTTTGTCATAAATATTTATTTATGAAAATAAATATTTATGACAAAAAGAATCACCTATTTTTGTATAATACTTGCCCATTTTTGACACTAATATATAGGCTATTAGTTTCTTGATTTTAATTACTTTGCTAGTTATAACATTTTACTGTCAAAAACTATATTCTCCAATGAAATATTTAACTCCATATTTTTGCAATGCTTTGAGAATTTTCAATGACCTATAGCATAATTATACGGTCAAATCAATTTTAATTATAAATTTTAATTAATTAATGAAATTTTATTTATTTTAACTGATTAAAATTACAAAATAAACTCATTTTTCAAAAAAAGGCTTATAAGACATCAAAAAATATTTAAATGAATGTAAATATTAAAATAAAATTAACATGCATTACTAATTAAAATTAATAAATATATCAATTCAAATTACTTATAAGAAAATATGACATTAATTTACACTTAAAATGAATTGATAATTTTAATTACTTTTCAACTACATCAAAATTGATTACAGAATTTGCTTGGCAAATTTCATGAATAAAAAACATGTTTAAATTAAAAGAGCAAACTTCATCCTACTGAAATTTGTTTTAATGTTTTTAACATTGTATAATGAAAGAAATGAATGCCATTAAAATTCTACAATCCAGTGACTTCATGTTAGATCTTGCACATGAAATGAAATGTCATTTTTTTATTTTGGTTTAAATTTAATAAACATGGGAGTTATGAATACGAATTCAATTCAAGTATCATCAATTAAGCATGCATGAAGTGACACGATAAATTTATGCATTCATTAATTGAATATCCTTATGCAATTCAATCTACGTTATGTAATAAAATAAATGAATTGGAAATTTACATATTTATTTAATTTAAATAGATTGTGTAAATAATTTTCTCTGGCAATTGAAGTTATAAACTTTTCTAATATTTGATAATTTGAGACATACTAATTAATAAATCGTTAACAATATTGTAAGATAATATTCACTATAAAACTACAATTGTTGGAATAATCGTTGTAATTGTGTTTATAGAAATATTGCTAGCAAACGCAATTTTATTGTGTAATTACGATTTCAATGCACCAGATACACAAAGGATTAGGGATGTGATGTTTAGACTTATTGAACATTGCAATGAACTTAGTTGTTTACTAATGTTTAATTCAATTATACTTTTTTTATTGCACAGAACACAAGTTAATGATTAAATTTCTATGCTGTTAAGAAAGGCAAATATACCTGTAAATAGAAAAATTAAACCATATAAATAAATTGAATTTTATTGATTTCATATAATTTTCTTTCCCATTCATTTGTTAAATATCTTTAAGCATCTGGAGATAATTACTCTAAAATAATATTAGTGAAAAAAGAATGTTTAATGCACTTAATTACAACTAATTTAATAGTTGCATTAAAATTAGAAATAAAAGCAATCTTTTTCATAAGTGTAGAACGTTTTTCAGTAAACACTCAGGACACTAAAAATAGCTCACAGAGAAGGAACATGGGATTGAAATAAAATTTAATACGTATAGTAATATAAATGTCAGATTCACTTGATCACAAAATCAAGACATATACAGTGTGTACAATAAGACAAATATAATGCAACCTCAGTAGCACGTCAGACTGCCTCTTGCTTCAAAATATGCCGCTACATGCTTCGTTATCAAGTCAATTATACATCTAATTTTGCCCAAAGACAGATGTGCCTACAAATTTTTAACAGCCACTTTCAAATCATGTACAAAATGACGCGGTGGTATCTGATGCCTCAGGTCATCGCTGATATGTTCTTTTGGGACAAGTCCGATGAGGAGACCGGT
Source organism: Latrodectus geometricus (assembly GCA_026290005.1). Taxonomy (NCBI): domain Eukaryota; kingdom Metazoa; phylum Arthropoda; class Arachnida; order Araneae; family Theridiidae; genus Latrodectus; species Latrodectus geometricus. The sequence continues at coordinate 2,644 of JAPDSC010150676.1, forward strand.
CATGGGAGAGTCTGAACTTGAAGTTGAAAGTCTTGAGCAAATTGAGACGTTCACGGACGAGCATTATCTTGCTGGAAAAATTGCTCCAGGAATAGCATTTAGGAAATCTCCCACAATGGACCGAAGAATATCATCAACAACAGGTTCCTCATACCACAATTAGATTATATTGGCTATCATAGGCTGTATTACCACAGACCATTACGCCTGCTGTGCGGATAATGTGTCATACGACGATGTTGTGGAAATGTATTGTTCAACTAGTCACCTCCACACACAACGTGATTATAATCTGTCTTCAAAACAAGCGGGATCATCATCACGTTAAATGCATCACGTTTTTACCAATTTGAGCTATCCCACATGGTTCGGGCTTAGCATCTCTATAGACGGAGTCACCTTTGCCATGTTAAAGGCAATACAGGAAACGGGTGCATGTATAGCAGATTCCCTTCAGCAAGAGGTCTAAAAATAGTTTGATATACAAATGGCTGCACTATATTTGCATGTATCATGGAGTCACTGCATTTGCGACAAGTGACTACTGTTCCACGGCTGTTTGCAGCACAGTCCATCGATTATTTCTCCTTGACATATTCCTGGTCAACCTAGACTCGTTACGCCACAAGTGGGTACCATCTCGTATCCATTGTTCCCAATATGTTCTCTGACAACACACTCAGAACAATTGGTGGGCAAAATGGTGAGTCGAACAGACTGCGGATTTTAAGCCGATGATGAGATCCTTCTCAAACTCGCTTAACTCTTCAAAGTTTCTTCTCACACATATCCTTGACTTCTTCGCATATTAAAGTCCTACTAGGGGCCGCATTGATCGTTCAGAATCTTCCATTATGGTTTATATACGGCCCACTTATTGATTGATAAGTGCCACTGTAAAGTTTGTGGTTATGCACATTAGAAAGAAATTTGAATCATTTACACACCAAATATCATTGAACTTATTTAGAAAGTTTCACGCTTGTGCATTTTACCGTGGTGCTCTATTTTAAATGTCTTTAAATACATATTTATTATATATAAATTAACTTAGGATTTATGATTGAATCGAAATCGATATTTTTAGAAAAATTAATAAAGATATAAGCAAAAGACAAATTAGCTATGCATAATTTTCTTTATCACGTATTTCTGATTTTTTTTTCATTAAACAAAACACATTACATTTAATATAAATTAATTTTGTTTCTCATAAAAAAACTGTCATAGTTTTCTTTTATAGCTCCATTTCTTGATAACTCATTTGCATTTAATTTCTATTATTGCAAATAATGTACACATTTTATGGATGGGAATAAAATTTATATCTTTTTGTTTGATTTATTTTACTGTCACTTTAAATGGAGTCTTAGGAAAAAGTAAATGTAACAGAAAACATAAAATTTGAATTAAACGATATTTACTTTTATCTGTTAATTCATCTATTAATATATGTTTTCCCACGAATTGTTAGTAACTGTGATTTATATGAAATGTATTATGCCTTTGTTAAAATTAATGAAATAAAGAATTAGTTAAGAATCTAAAATCAAATCTAGTGACTATCAGAATTATATTTAAATCAGAATTTAACTGAGGATGTTCTTATTCTTTAATTATCTATACTAGTAACTTTGAAGTTATAACACAATAGCAAACTAGTTGATGTAAAACTATTATGACATAAATAATAAAATTTATTATTTAAAAAAATAAATCTATTATAAATGGATTTACATTATTAAATAAAATTTATTTAAATGAAAACTATAAATTCCAATATTATTTAAGATATTATAGTTGTGAATAAGAATTTAAATAAATATGTTTCAGATTAATTTTTATAAGTAAAATTTAATTTCTTTTGTTTAAATATAAATGAATAATAATTATTTCAATTATTTAGAAGAACATTACCAATGTATCTTTTGTTTTATCATTTGTTTCAATGAAGTGTTTTTAATGTTCAGTTATTTTATGCTTGAATAATTTGGTTTACAGTTTAATTTATTTGTTTTGTTTTACATTAATTGAAGTTTTATTTTAGTTATTAAAATGAAAATCTCGTTTATATACTTTCCAATTCATGGAAAGTATACAAATCAATTTTCTAAATTTTATTTCTAATATTATTATGAATAAATTAATATTCATGTTAAAAAAATAGTAAATAAGAATTGTAATAAAATGTGCTTAACGATTAAGAGAAATTTTCATCGTTTTAGGCAAAATTATATAAATTTAAAATATAGTAAACGTCAATGAGTGTGTGTGTGTGTGTGTGTGATTAGTCAAGAGGAGCCATTTCAATTTACATCAAAATCTATCCTTCGAAAACTAGTTTCTTTATTTTCTTCAATTGCCTTTTAATTTTTGACACGTTCTTTTACCTCTCATTTCAGTTTTCTTAAAAAATGCTATTATAATATTTCTTCCCTTCCCGCTTAGCAAACAAATGAATCCCTGCTATTGTAAGAGGTTTCAATATTTTCTTCATTTTCGTTCTGATTTTAGAAAGTGTGAACAATAAGAAATAAATTATTTGTTTTGTTGCAAGAAGCCTTTTGTTCGGAAAGAATATTTTGTCTCTTACAAATTACTTTTTTGTCAAAACAAGAAACAAATATGAAATAAATTTTTTCTTCATTTTAATTGTTTATTTGACATTTTTGTTTAAGTTAAAAAGAAGTAAAAGTCTGTGACGAATTTTAATGAATGTATTGAATTAAAGAAATAATGCAGTATGTTTGAAAAAATACTATGGATTTTGTTGAAATCTGCAAATATTTCTGTACTTTTGCATAGCTTTAAAATGTTCTTCTCAAGAAATTAAAAGTATTTTCATTTCTAAATAAAAATTTAAAATCTTTTTCATTGCATATTTTATTAAATATTAGTAAATATATTACTAAAATATTGATAGTCGAATTACCAGTTCTGAAATAATTCGTTATTAAAAATATGTAAGTTATGTTAAAAATGATTCTTATACCTATTTTTAACGGTTAAATTTTCCAATTGTTCAGCATTAAATTATTGGACAAATATCATGTGAATAAATATTTGTCCATTCTAAAAAATGAAACTAATCAACTCGTTATAGAATATTGTTGTCATGTCCAAGTTGGTGAAGATATAGAACAAAGGGCATTGACAACAAGGACCGCCAATTCTGGAGCCTGATGGTTATTAAAGGATGTCCTGTGGTGGTTCTCCAAGTCAAGGAAGGGAGAAAATAATGCCTTGACACTCGAAGATGTGGTATGGGGTTAATTTAGATTGAGGAGAATTTCTGAAGAAAGGGTGAGATCTTGAGTTGTCATCTGGAGATATTTTTATGCCTCTAAAATGATCTGTATTAAGTCTTGCTATAATAGATGTCATCAAATATGATAGATGCCCTCAATAAAATACTTTTCATGGATCAACAAGTAGAACTCCAACCTTTTGAGGTACTGGCACCCATCCTCCATGGATAGTGCAATTTATAGACTCGTTATAGAATAACTTGAACAAATCAATTTAAAAGATTACTCTGTATTTAGTCATATTTATCTAATGATCAAATCAATAGTAGTTTAAATTTTATTTAATTTGAAGATTCACAAATTTTAAAATAATAGTACGTTATTTTAAATTACACACAATATGAAGCATTTGTATGTCTAATTCAATGTAATCGTGTTTTAAATAATATTTTCAATTCATTCAAACAAGAATACACATAATTTGACACTTTCTAAATTAACTAAATTGAATATAGCAAATATTCACATTAGATAACAATAATAGAAATAATTAGTTACTTTATTATATTATATTGATAATATTTTTTGAATATGGACAGCTATAAATAATTTTCAGAAAAACATTTTTAATAAGAGTAATAGTCCTACTTGATGTTCCAAGAACACTTGGTGTTCCTATATATCAAACAACTTTACAGTTTTATCCATAAAGAAATCTAAATGCTTCAAATTTAAAGGGCTTATATTTAAATCAGTATTTAAATTCATAAATGCATTAAAATGATTATGAGATTTTATATAAATCATCCTTTTATAATCTTAAAAAGTAAATTTTCCTTCTAAAGCTATTGCTTATCCAATTTCAAGATATATAAAATGTATTAAAGTTTATTCAAGATTGGATGTATTCTTGAATAATCATGATGCGTAACGGAAAAATATATTTTTAGAGAAAAACAAATCATTTAGTTTAAATTCATTTTCAGTTATAAAAAAAAATATTTTATAGAATTTTGAATTGCAAAAAAGTCCAATTTTCATGAGGTTTCAAAAGATTTTTGAGAGCTAATCAAGTTTCAGTTCTCATTAAGTGACATAATGAAATATTATACATCAAATCAACTATTAATCATTGTATTCTGACATTTTGTACCTTTTTTCAATAGTTTTTGAGTTGTCATATTCGGATATTGTGAAGTAAATAAATTCCATATGAAAATAAGATTTTTATTCCCAGATCGAATACACAATTTAATTTTGTTAAATTGAAATATGTATAATTAAATATTTCATATAATATTTAAGAATATAATTTGTATGATTCATATTTTAACAAGATTTAGAACTTAATTTTTGCTATTTATTAAGTTCAATTATCATGTTAAATTTTACATAATATAATAATAGTATTACAAAATTATTAAACTAAAAATAAAAATTTCCAAATTATTTCACAGAAACTTATTAAATTTAATTTGTATATATTCCACAAAAATAGTTTAAACTTTAACTCTAAATTTTACTTTAAATCATTCTACAACCAAAGCAGACGTATTTCAAGATATTTAAAGTTATATAACTGAGGCAGACTAATTATTGATCGGTACTTTAATGCTCAGACAAACTTCGGGATTACGAAACTAGTGAGTGATTCACTTCTTATGGGGGAAAATTTTCTAGTAATAGATTTTTAAGAAAATGCGCATAAGGACATAAAAGTAAAATAAAAGTTTCTCAGCGAAACACTTTTTCCTTGTTGTATTAAGTATCACAATACAACTCATTACAAGGCGGTCTCTGGAAGAGCTTTTAATCGGAATGTCGCCTCTCTTTACAGATGAAAAAGCTTTTATCCCATGTTTTTAAATATTCAGGTTTCTTTTTTTTTATTTCTTTCTTTCTCGAACAAGAACGCAGGTATAATCCTTTAAGCGCCGCAGGAAAACAAAACATACAGTGGAATAAAAAGAATCGCAAATTCTACAAAGAAGAAAGAATTAAAATTACTTTTAAAAGTTTTCTTTTTTTTTTTTTTTTTTTTTTTTTGAGCTTGACATTTCTTTTTTTTTATTTATTTCTGCGACTTTGCAAAGTAAGAGACAGGAGGAAAAAAAAAATAAGCCGTTGCTGTATATTTTCAGAATTTCTTTTTCAGAGTGGAGGAAGGAGAAAATCTCAAATGATTTTTCTTGAATATTTCTGAAAAGAACACAACCATCGGGCTTAATTAAGAGTCGAGACGCATGTAGAAAGCTGGAGTAGGAAACTAAAACTTCTGGAATAGGTCTTCATCCTCAGGAAAGTATTATTTATGTGTTTTCCTTCTATTATCAATGCCATTAAATACGTTTTGAGAACAGCAGTTATAAAGCATAATAGCAAAATATTAATACAAATGCGATTCCCTAAGGATTTTTTTTTAATTTATAACAGAATATGATAATCAAAAAATGTGTATCTGACATTATGGAAAATTTTCCTTTTAAAATGAAATTATTTTCATAAGATTACCTTTTTTTGCGGCTTGTTAGGAATATATTTTAATAAGCTAGTTGCATATCTCAAAGAATAAAGTGTCTTCATGTAAATAAAGAAAATACGAAGTTTTCAGGGATATTTTTATTAAAAAAATGAGAATGTGTATTATATTATTAAAAATACTAATTGTGTTACAATTATTTGGATGTAACATTGCATTTTAGGAGGGATTCCACATTCAATTATGTATAAAATGATAGAGCATAAAATATTTGTTTTATTATTTAGAATAGAATGTCTATTTTTTAATTTATTGAATGAACATAAAATAACATTTAATGTTAATTTCATTTACATTTCTTTGAATTAGCATTTTTCTTTCTTAACTGCAGATGAGAAAAACAATAAATGAAGAATTTGTTGGCATACATTTTGAAAATATAGTCAATGTAATAATACGTAAGTACGGACATTTGCCATTTATATATTATGGATTGTACTGCCAGAAATTCTCGCAAGTTTATGTAATTATTAAAATTTATGTATTAATTTGGCTCAAATTGGATGTTTTTATTATTATTGGGAATAAGCCATATGACCAAATTCTATAAACTACATACTAAAAATTAGTTTTGTAAATTTTTTCTTGAAAAGTCTCTTAAGATTATAAAGTGCTTTTGTGAGTGCGGCTGTTTTATAAAAAACAAAAATGTTTGGTAAGCAAAATACAAAGATTGCAAAGAATACATTGAATGTGATCATTTGACAGACCATCGTCAACAATAAATGATCAGTATCCTGAATAAATCAGACTATTCATGATCAATGATTATCTTTTGACAACAGAGATCACTTAACACTTTCCTGTGTCAGTTACCTATTGAAAGGTAATTTTAAAGGAACAGTTAATGTTATAATAAGTCACATGTAAAGTTCCACCAAGACATTTTCAATTTATTATAAAAAGAACAACTACCTGAAGCACAATGTGTAATATATTCATAATGGATTTATTTCTAAACTTACATTATTTTAGTGACAAACATTTAATTTCTGATTTTGACATAGATCGAGTATACATCGCTGTCATACTTCTGACAGCTTAGATCACTTAACGCATTATTATGTCAGTTATCTATTTAAAGATAATTTTAAAAGAGCAGTTAATGTCACAATGAGTCACATCTAAAGTTGCACCAAAAAATTTCAATTTAATTAAAAAAGAACAATGATTTGAAGCATAATGTGTAATGCATTCATAATGTTTTTATTCCTAAAAATACATTTTTTGACAAACATTTGATTTCAAATTTTGACGTAAATCGAGTGTACTTCACATTTAATTACTATAAAATGAAATAATAATTCATCTTTATAAGAAATTAAGAAAAAAATACATTTATTTGCACTTACTTCGTTTTCACTAAAACTTTGATCTACCATTATCAAGAAAGTTCTTAACAAAAGTTGATCGCTATATTTTAGTGTTGCCTAAGTATCTTCCTCCCCGTGATAGAGGACATGCTAAACAGACGTATATAATGAAAAATATATTATATGCCCTTACAGTTTACGCTATTTAAATTCTCAAATATAAAATAAAAATGGGTAAAATTTGCAAATACCTTATAATTTTGCACAAAAGCCTTTGAGATAAAATAGTCAATTTCATTATATTAATATACATATTTCTAGAAATTCGGACCATGCTTCTTGTAAAAAATTGTAAGCGTTACTATTTCGGCTGGGAAATAAATTTGCCTCCAGATGTCTTGGTCAATGTTTTTTAAGGAACTACAATTGCCACATTGATGTTTTAATATCTGTAAAGCTTGAGGAAAGTAAATGTTTCTTACCAGATGTGTCAGTTTAGTCTTCGACAATTGGAATTGAATAAGTCAACTTTACTTAAATCTATAGATAAAGTTTACAACCTGTTCTCCAAGTCTATGGTGAAAGTTTCAAAAGCTGCTGAAGACCTACAATATATTTGACTGACACCAGGAATTATTCACACTGTCAATTTTTAAAAACACGTATAAACACTTTTTTTACGCATAAAAATATTTTCCCGTTGTTGGAGTTTAACAATTGCTTTCCGTAAATGATCAACTAAAATATCATAACGTGTTCAAAGATAAATGTTAATATTCTAATGCTGAGAAATTGAAAAGTTGTACCATGCACAAGTTTTTTAAAAGTTGCTTTTATTAAAGTCCCATGGTAGTTGTACACATTCTCTGAGGAACTATTGCTGGGGTTTCCGACCACTTAGTAGTCTTATTTATATTGGTATGTAATTTTAAATGGTGGTGGGATCACTCAATGGCATCATTAATATTTAATTGCATGATACTCACTAGAGCAAATTTGGTTGTAACAAACATTTTATAAATTCCACGACGCAAAAATGATCTCATTTGTTGGCATTTATTCATCGCTAATACAGCTTTGTGTCAAAATTAAGATAACACAGTATGAAAAATTGCTTTACAAATGGTTTTGATTTTCGTATCTGCAATCAGAATGACTTAGGATCATTTCTAGAATCATTGTTAATAGTAAGATTTAAATAGGGATGGATCCAAAGGACCAACAATATGGACGTGGTTCACTTGAAATCGAGTATCAAGTACACTAAATGCTTTTGATACAGATTTTTTAAACTACTATAATTTATATCTAAGACAAGTTTCTCTGCGGTCTATTTATACTTATCTCATTTCAAATCCAGCCAGATATATCTGGTATAAATTATATTGGCATGACTGCTATTCTTTGCTGTGAAATGCTATACAACTATTTAAAAATTATTCTTAAAAACGATATCAAAAGAAATGGCCATAACATACCAGCTAAAATGTCACAGATTGCATCAGAATCTTTTTTGGCAAGGCGTATGTGCAAATTGATGTGAGGAATTTTTATCCTATATTTATTTTTTAGTTTCGGAACCACTTTCGGAATTCGTTTCGCTCGCTAAAGTTCAGAAAAGAAGGTTTGGGGTAATTGAATTCAGTTCTATTCCTGAAAAGGTCAGCCATAATATTTTTAAATCCTAGCGCATGTCTTATGGCAATGAATTATGGTAATATCAAATCAAGGTAACGTCGTTGTAGTTAAATAAGTATCTGGATTTTGCTTGAAAGCATAAATTAATGTTTTTCATTAGTATATATTTTGAATTTCCTGCTTTTTAACATTTATTCAAAACATTTTATTGCCTAATACACAAAAATGTTTTCTTGTAATAAGTAAATCCTTTTTCACTATAGTTTAATTTCATTGTTCTCTTCCCTCTCACTATAGCTTAACAGATGAACCCCCAACGACAGCAAAGAAAGAATCAATCCAAACGTACAGAAATGCACAAGGCTTAGCAAAGTTTCTTATGCAATTGCTTTATTTGCTTTCAAAACAAGATATTCTGTATTCGTGTTTTATTTATCTATCCACTTCTTTGAAAATTAGAAAAGTAATTCATTGTACTTTTATGTCTTTCTAAAAATTACTTAAAAGTTGGAAATATATTTGCAGCCTCTGGAATAAATCTGTAATAGAAATAAATATCTTTAAAAACCTGCTTAATTTTGTAAATGTGGTTTGTTGAGAAAAATTAACAATATATTGTATTTGATGAGAAAGAGAATTGATTTCATTTTTGGAAAAAATAAAATATAAACTATTTAGAGAATTTTCACTGGATTTATAATTATAAATTAGTGAATTTCATAGAATCATTACGAAGATAATATTCATCTAAAATGAAAATAACACTTTGAGATATTCTAAATGTTCTTTTAAAGCTGTTAAAATGTTATCTGCAAATGTACCAAGAAAAATAAATTTCTTGTGACCTCATCTGTAAGAACATGGAATGTAACTAATGCATTATGTTGTCAGATTTTTATACATGAATTTACACATAGCTTTAAGTGCGTACTGTAGTTTTTGAATATCAGTAAGGTTAATTGGTATTTGATGGTAAACTTTAATAACGTCTAAGGGGCTAAATACTTTTGCACTAGGACATTCAGCTGTGAAATCAACTATGCATGGAATCAATTGTCTTTTATGGCATTATTAGCATTCAGTGAACTTTTAACTTATCAAGAAAAACCATATAGCTTTTTTTAGCACTTTGTGGAGAGGGAATTTATTATAAATTAGGAATACATTATGACAATTCCGGAGCAGATACTAAAACTCTTTAGTTATTTTCAATATATCAGGAGTTAATCAATGCAGTTGTCCACAGATTAGAGGACCTACTTTTTCTATATAATGAAGAAAACTGATTCATCTGGATTGAGTAATTTTTGATTTATTTCAGGAAGTATTCAACTTCAACCAATAAACGATACATAGAATCAATCAATATTGCTTAAACTGCGTAAATATATAATTATTTAATACCATCCGCTGATTGATATTTCGTTTTCAAGTCTCTTAAACAAAAACTTCAGAAATCAGGAACCAAAATTATAAAAGAAGAAAATTTGTTTCAAAAATAAAAGTGATGACATTAGTTAGGAAAAATGCTCAAAAATAAACTTCTCTATGTTTAAAATTTGAGCAGTGTTTTTGTCAGAAAACTTTAATTTCCTCAATTAATGTTAGTAAACAGAAATTTCATCAACTAATATTATTTAACATTAATGTCAATAAACATTAACTGGTGAAGTTTACTATAGTGAAATTTTTTGCTGAATTATTCTTAGAATGTTATTCGACTGAAGACTTGATACGTACAATACAATAGCAATAAAGAATGACGAATTTGTTAACAATCGGGTATAAATGCATTTTCTGTTGCATTGAGGAAAAAAACACATGATTTCCATTTTTATTGTTTTTTTTTTTTAAACAGCAAGATGAAAAGTGTTTTCTTATCTTAAATTACTTCAAATTATAACAATGTTTGTTTCAATGATTCAAACTTCAAATTATAACAATGTTAAAACGTTTGTTTATACAAACGTTTTAAACAAAAATTATTATGATTATTCCTTATATTATTATAATATTTTCAATAAGTTCTTGATCATTATTTAATTTACTTCTGCCAAATAGAGAACGATACCTTGCAACTCGATTTTATCAATTCATGAATTTATTTATTCAGTTTAATATTGTAATTTCTCCAGGACAGAATTTGAGTTAATTTTATTTACAGCATTAATTTCCATGTGAATAGGTGTAACTTCTAAAATCGTATTCAAAATTTTTGCTGCTATAACTAATGCAAGATCTGAAACATCCTTCAAAATATTTTGTTCTAATAGGAACCGTTGTAAAAAATGTCAACATAAATCTTTCTGATATCTTTACTTTTACTCGCACATCTCATGTTTCTTAACAGTTTCGGAACATTTTATGTTACCTAATTAGTAACCTAAAAGAAGCTAATGAACCTTCTGTTATGTAGATTTACCAAAGAAACCAGTGATCACTTTATAAGAATTAACCAAGAAATGAAAAAGTAAGCAGCCTTTTTGGATGAAAGCAAAAACACGTAGTTAAATTTAATCACAGATGTTGTTATGAGTTTGCAACATAATAAACCAAAGATCTAGTTCTACTTTAACTGAATTTGCCTCATCCATTGTGCAAATTGTCCGCTTATTCCAGTTCATTTCCTTGAAATGCTGTGGCAAATTATCTAAAAGTAATATTAAAAAATAGTGGCAAAACGAATTTTAAAAATTATTTTCATCGATTTTTTATGAATGGTAATAGAAGTTATGTTTATTTCCTTCGAACATTCTAAGACGTTACCATGCGTACATAATGTGGTAATATTTGCGCATATTAAACCATAATTAATTCATCATTAAAATAAATATTACTACATCCATATTAAAAAGTTAAATTAAAACTTTATTCATTCTTGTGTTTTGTTTCTTCTAACACTAGTTTTACCTTTGCCAAGACAACTTACACCATAAAATGATCTCTAGATTTATGATTTTCAATATACTAGATATTAATTATTCTTAAATTGTTTTTAAAAAATGAATAATTATTTAAAATGAAGCACTTCTGAAAGTAATCCATCAAAAGTACAAGAAATCAAAGTAATTTTGATTGTCTGTGTTTAAGGATTCCAATTTCATTAGATTATATTTACAAAGTCAACGTCTTTTATGAATGTGGTGTTAATACATTTGTATATATTTTTAAGTTTTATTTAAAATAAAATTAATTAATAATTAATAAAATATAAATCTAAAATGTTCAGTAAATTGCAAAATATTATTTAAATACTATATTTTCATTTTAGAATCTTGCTGTATCAATATTGTTTTGATTTAATGCTGTGAATACTAATACAAGATATATCACATGATTGTAATATTGAAGTAAATGATAATTATAATATTTAATTTAATACTGGAATACAAATTCGATATTACAAAACTATGATACAGACTATTTCTATGAATAAAAGATTTAAACTGTAAGATTTCTGTAATTCCATCATTTAAGCTTTTACTGCCAGAAAAACTTCAAAGAAACTGTAGAAATGGGGAAGTATTTTTTTTTTTTATTTTCAAGATCTAAGTACTTTTCAAGAATCAGTCAACTGAAAAATTAAGAACTTTGGTTTAAAAAAAATTATCTGTTTTTTTCCCCTGATTCAGTTTATGTCCAACTTTTGAAGCTTCTTTCAAAAATTTCAACAAAAACCACGGTTATTCTTTTGAAAACATACACTTAAAATTTATTTTACAAGGTATCAGAATATAAATCTCATAAAATCTGTATCTATGCATTTGAACAGTTTTCTCATTTAAATTTTTTATTGTGTTTTGAATTTTCAACTTCCCTTGTATGAAATAATATTAATGTATTTCTTGAACCTATTTCCTTTAAGAAAATACATTAAAAAGTAATTTATTTCTTAAAATATATATTTTTATGATGATTTCATGTAAAAAAAAGCAACCTTATCTACATGATTTAATTTAGAAACAGTTAACAATTTTTATTATCACTATAATTATTTAAATAGCATTAAATATTTTGAAAGTATATTGTCAAATTTGAATTTTTTTCTTTCATTTAAGAAATATAAATATATAACTGAATTCAAAATAATATTGTTTCTTTTATATTAAATTAAACTACGTTAAAATATAACTTATTTTCTTTTTTTCATGTACTACATTACTACAACACTTTTAAAACTTCTTAATATAATTCAATCATTTTTTTTTTGTTTTTTGATGATTTAATAAAATATTTAACTCTGAAAAACACAAATTTCCATAATTAAAGAGACAAATTAATTTTGTAAACAATGTTTATCAATCAATCGGTTCAAATCAAAGTAATATTCAGATTATATAAATTTTAATATATTTAGAATGATTCATTTTAATACTTTCACGCCTGTGCTTCTAAATAATTTGAAAGTGATGCAAAATATTATATTATTAGTTTATTCAAATCTATGTCAAATAACTGCAATTTTTTTCCTATCTATTACTGATTGTTTTGTATTATATTGTAATTTTTTGCCCTGATCAAATTTCAAGCTCACATTTGTAAATTTTCCTTTATATTACACCTAGTTAGAGATTTTAAAATTAATACTATGTGTTTTCACAAGCAAATGGCTTTTAATTTATTCTTATCGATCCTAGAAAACATACAATTTCTGTGACATTCGCAATGAGATTTATACATTTATCAAAGAATTAAATTGTACCATATTTTCTCTAATTCATATCTCAAATGATCAAAATATGTGAATTTTGCTGATTCATGCTTTAAACAATAACAATATACAATACATAGTTTTCCTTGGTTAAGACTATTCAATTAAATGATTATCAATATTCTTAAACTTAAGTGTACTGTGACAAAGTTTATGTATTTTTTTTCCTTTTAAATTTTTGTTTCTTCTAAATTTAACTTTTGTAAATTTGTATATTAAATGGAACATGCCTAATACTCTTTAAACCAGTTTAAAATTTAGAGTTTTATCAACAAAAATCAAATTATAAAATTTGATTTAATTTAGTTATTTAGGATTTGTTATTTTTATTGAGATGAAGAATATAGTGTCAATATTTTTCACAGTGGCTAATATTAACTGTTTTTTTTTTCTTTTTTTTTTACGCTAACTTAACTACCAGTCAATTATTTTCTATTATAATATAATTATTAAACAACAAATGTTAATGAACCAATACTGAAGTTCTAAAATGAAAAAAGATTTAGTATACCTATCTAAACCTCTTCCATCCTACAATAAATTAGTTTTCTAGATTTAAATACTTTTTGAGCATGATCTGAAGAGCAAAAGTAACTTTATTTCATCAAATAATTTACTAAAATAAATTAAAATCTATTAAATTTATGCCCCTCAATATAAATATTAATCCCCACCCTAAAAAAAATAAGTTCTCATTCAATGTGTAAATATTTTTTGAGAACTATTTAAGAGCAAGTTATTTTACTCCTTCAAATAATTTTCTAAATTTTCAAGTATTCTATTAAATTTATTCTGTTCAATTTCCCTGTTGAAAGAATTTATTTTTTTATGTTTAAATATTTTTTGAGGTCAATTTAAAAACAAGTAATTTTAGAAAAAATTTTCTAAATTTTTAAATATTCTATTAAATTTATTCACTTCAATAGAAAAACAGCATTAATTTAACTTCTAAAAGAAATTAATTTTCTACCATGTTTAATTACTTTTTAGATAATTTTAAAAGCATGCAATTTTAATCAATCTATTGTCTTTATATACAATAATAAAGTGTCAAATGTTCTAAAAAATATATTTAACTGCAATAGATATAAGATATTACATTAATTTCATATTTTTTTTATAAATTACAATGTTTTTATAATTTAATAATCATGGATTCTAATATTCCTCATATTTTAAAATGCGTTATAAATCTGTTGTGTCTAATAATTATTCAGATATTATGCTCACCAATATTCTATATCATGATATATCTAATCAAGATATATATATATATA
>JAPDSC010150690.1:0-10530 GCA_026290005.1 Latrodectus geometricus
CCGAGCTGGGATTCGAACCCAGGTCCTCCCCATCCGTAGTCAGGTACGCTGACCACTAGATAGAGTAGGCGGCAGCGAAATCAAAGGATCTGAAACTGCAAGGAAAGAGAATCTCAGCCTATGTTTTGGTAGAAGAATTCTTTTTTGTAAAATATATTAAAAGCGATAAATTACTTCATTTTCAATTTCTAAAGCTATATAGTGATGAATCCATTGCTACTGTTGGTGCGAATGACTTCAGCTCACGTTTACTTGTGCTCACGAGTATATATTTTCCCAGACTGCTGTAAAAAGAGACGCTTCTTGTAACTGCAATATTTGTTGCTCCTCCAAAAAAATGATTGCTATATTTAAGTTCTTGGTAAAAGCGGAAAATATTTTTTCATAAAAATTTTAGCAGACAATGAGATTTGCGTAAATGGTTTCGCAAATTTTCTTTTTAATCGTGTGAAGGGAGTCTAAATTTCTATAACATTTTTTCTCTAAGATCCGATAATGGTGTAAATCTTCTATAAAATCTCCCCGGACAAAATTTTGGCAGGAAAATGTAATAAATCTTTTATATTTAGATATCACCTTTGAAAGGCATCGTTCGTAGGAATTTTCATTTAATCACAACCAACAAGCAAATGAGATAAAAATAGCCCTGTCGTTGAAAACAAATTTTTATTCCATCAGTTCAGGGAAAAAGTATATCAGTTAAGATTTCCAAATTGTATTTTCTAACCAATAACTCTCCATAAATTAAAAAAAAATGCATTTTGATAATTTTTACACATTTTTAAAAGTACTTATTAAAATTTTCAACAACCATCTAGAGCAAAGTAAATAATAAAAAAAATAATTTATTTTAAAAGCTTCAAAATTTAGATTAGAGTCAATTCCTAGAACCAACCTTTATGACATGTCCTACCAATTAATAAAACAGTGAATTTCTATTTATGTGACTGCCATTAGGTAAGAAAAATAATTTATAAAAGTTGTCCATAGCTTACAAAAACATGTCTTTTCTTTTAAAAATTGTAAAAAGTTTCAGTATTACGAAAATATTAAATACATGTACTCCACGAAAGAGTTTTTTCCATTAGAAAAAATGTTTATCTAAATATAAAAATTTCTAATCTACCCTAAAGAGAATTTTGCAATATACTTTTGAATCACTTAGCGAGAAAAATAATCACAAAATTCGGTAGAAGACTGGTGTTATCATTCGAAACAAATAATTTAATTCAAACAGTCTTCCTCTATCTCCGTCGTAATAACAAATTTAGAATTAGCAATGCTCGTGATGAAATTTTTAGCGCATATTCATTCAGATACTAAGTAACAATATCAAAAAATCTGAACAATGAAAAATATTTTTTTTACCTAACTTATACATAATTTATTTTCGAAATCCATAAGCTTTATGCCGTACCCAAATGGAATACTCTTATATAAAGATCAAGAAATGAAATCGTTATTGTTACGCTGAAAAAAGCATAACAATGAAGATTTCATTTGTTGATTAAATGTTAAGTATCTGTTGAAGCCGACTGAAGTATCTAAAGCTCCCGACTATCCGAATGGGTTATGCTCTTTGTAAGTTATCCATGTCTAAATTCCAACAAAAAACTCCACTTCGTAATAAAAAGTTCCAAAGCGGAGGAAACAAATTTTTGGCTGATTTTCTAAGTAAATTTAAAACTTTTTTGGTGAAAATGCGTTTTAGGTCCCCTACTCTGCCAACTTGGCGAAAGTGTGCTGTGGGTCATGTACTTGGCGGGTTTTCAAAAACGCTGTTGCCATGGCGATAATGGAATATGATTTTTAACGGTTTTAAACTAATTAGCAACCAATGAAAATGACCGACTTTTCAAACTGAAACTAATTAACGACCAATGAAAATGCTAAAAGAAAAAACCAATTAATGAGCATGCGCGAAAATGCGCAAATTATTTTCTCCGGAGGTTTCCATATAGAGCTCATTAGGTATAAAAACGTCTGGTTTACCACGCTTGGTGCATTTATCTCTAAGTTGGCAGAGTAGGGGACCTAAAGCGCAGATTAACGAATTTTGAATAATTGCATTATTCCTTAAGTAATAAGTAAATTCATACTCCTTATTATAAGTATTTTCAAATGCACATTTGTTTTGAATTTTTTCCTTTTACCATTAGTTTGTGGATAAACTCGAAATAGGTTTACACCGAATAATTTTAACTCCCATTCCAGTAATTCTTAATAACTCGAGGAAATCATTGGTTTCCTTGAATTATTGGCAGTTTACAGTTAGTCCTAATTTTTAATTCTTTTTTTTAATGTTCTTCCATTTTTTTTGTCGGTTTTTGCTAAAATTGTTAAGTAGTCTAAACTTAAAATTCTAGAGATTTCTTTCAAATGTGCCAAAATGTAACTACTAGTTTCTTTCTAAAATTTGCTTCTTAAATAGAATGTGTTTTACAACTTGCTTTATATTCTAAACCCATTCATTATTTTAAAATACAAGATGAGAATTACTAATTTACTCTCAAAAAGCATTTTACAGGGAAAATCGCCTCATTCTAAGAATCTAATTGTTTGAAATATATTGATATATTTTTATCGAGATAATTTATTGTTTGAAATCTTATAACAACTTTACATATATATTAAGTTGTATAATGTATTCTTTGATAATTATTGGTAAATTCTTTAATATATATCGGTCATAAGAATTGGGTAATTGCTTAGTTGGGTTACGAGAAAAAAAATTATGGACGATATTATCCAATATGAAGAAATCATACTTTCATTTAAAAAAACCTTGATATATCTAAATTGTAATGGGTTTTATAAATTATGGAAGCCATAAAAATAAAAGCATCATGCTCCATCTTCGTGATTAACAATCGAGGTTTTAGCATCTGTGTAGAAAATATAAATTATAAAATTAGATCAAGATTATTTAAAGAAAAATTGATTTTTATATGTAAATTAGTAGCAGCAATTTCAGCAATAGCAATAACTTTGCTATTGCTGAAAATTTTTCATCAATCAACATCAGCCACACAACGCATAAATAAATTCTTCCAGAAACGAGAATTCAAGTCCTATGCATTTTTATGCCACTTAAAAGATTCTCGGTTTTTTTATGACCGTATTTGCACTTTGATTTTTGGAGAAGTTATATCTGTGGTTCTCTTTCTATCATTTAAAGCTAAATTCTTTAATTCACAAGTTTTGCAATTTCGATCGTTGATTTAAATATATTTCAAACGTCAAATTATAATTCACTTAATCCCGTCCTTTTTTAGCGTTTTGATGAAAAAATGAACGTAATAGATCTCGCATGTTTCACCTTTTAAAGGTTTAAGAAATTCCCATCTTAACATTTTAGCACAATCATTGTGAATTTTAGATTAAACTTATCATTCAAAGGGCTCTCATAATTTAAAAGTCATACTGACAACCAAATGGTTGTTGTTGTCGTGTAGCAGCCAGGCTGGCAATATGGGGTGCGCTGCTCCACTTTTCCAACTGAACCATATTTGGTGTGGAGTCCGACTTCCTCAGTACACACATGCCACAGGTACCCGTTTATAGGGTAGGCATCCATTCACACACATACAAAGAAAGGACAAAGACAAGAAAGAGAGAGTGAGAAAGTACATCCATGCCCGAGCCAGGATTCGAACCCAGGTCCCACCCATCTGTAGTCAGGTACGCTAACCACTAGACAGGTTGGGCGGCAACCAAATGGTTAATGCTCTAGAATTTGACCCAACAATTTGTGGATTTGAATCTCAATTCGGGTGTTTGAAGTGCTTTGGAATCCACTTTTAATAGTAGGTCCTGATCTAATTAGCCCTCGTTTGCAAATAAATGACTGTTGTGTGAGTAAAAAACCAAACTTATAACATTAAGATTTATTTATAGAACAAGGTATTGTGAAAGTTATTATCAATATAAAATAGTTTCTTGCGCTGAAAAGTTATTAAAAAAAAACGAAAATAACTGTTGACTAATTTTTATACTCTTGAGTTATTTTCCGGAATTTATATATTTTTAACACATTCTCATAATTAAAATAACTAATGGTTGAATTATTTCAGTAAAAACTCTTTAAGATAGACCACATCAGGCTCGAACCTACAATTGCTGTAACATAAATTGTCATATTACACAATACATTCAATTTGGATTTGCAAGTATAAAAGAATTGTTCTCCCTGTGTAATTTTCCTTTTAATTCTATTGATGGTATATTTGATTTTAATAAAAATATATTTTTAGTCTTACATATCAATAATTAGTTACATAATCAGCATCATTTTTTTTATCATTTTATATGCCAGTTTCGATATATTTAAAAATATTAAGCTGAATCAAAATTTCATATTTAAAATACTAAGCTGTATACCACGTATTTGAAAATGAAGATGATTACTCTCAAACGGTTATTTTCATTGAATAAGTTTATTTAGATCCATTACTTTAAATAATTCTTCCTGTGTAGGTGGGTAATATATAATTTGTAAATAGAATTTATTTACCATTTATAAACTAAAGTAGTATTTCTAATATAAATAATACACTTCTTTAAATACAAAAATACTAATTTAAATTAAAAAGTATGTAGTAATATTTTAACTAATATTTCACTGAGTTAATTAAAATCCGATTATAACAAAGTACTACTGATTGAATTATAACCCTTAATGATATTTTTTAAATTTTGCAATCCACTAATATGAATTAAACAGAAGAAATTGGATAGAAAAATTAATATATATATATATATAAAAAGGACCCAGTAACTATAAAAAACAATATTTTTACAAACTATTTGAAGTAGTTTATTATATTAAAATATAAATTGTATTTCTCAGATACAATATATTCATTACATGGAAATTATGAGACATACCTTCCAGATTGATGAAAAATTTTCATATCTTGCATTTACTAGAATGTTGGTTAAACCAGATGAGTGGTTTTTATGCTAAAATTATATAAATGAATTCAATATATATCACATAGATATTCAGTTACACAAAACAAAGTAAAATATATGAATGAACAAAAGTAACCCATTATTTACCATGCAAATCATAAATATTAGATTGGGGAAAAAGTAAACCATTATTTTTTCGGTAGACGTCTGTAGTGATCAATATCTCGTGAGGTATCCATCAAACAATTTCAGATTTATGCTCGTTGGAAAGGTGACATTTGACTCTAAAATATCCTCTTGCGGTTTTCTGTTTGATTAATACAGTTACGAGTACAAGGTTTTAAAAATGGAAGACAACAAACAGAAAATTCGATACATTTTCGTTTTTCTCTTGTAACGGCGAAAAAGATAGCCGGGTGGCTAAAATTGTGAAAGGTGTTTATCGTCCTATATAAGACTGTAACAACCAGTTACGTACAATTTTTGTTTCGTCGATTCCGTTCGGGTATCATTGATGTTAGAGATGCACCTCGCATGTGGGTACAGCATCGTCGAAAATGTCTATAAAACATCAAAAATGATCGAAATTAACCGCATGTCAGCAGTCGTAACGCGCAAGACCTAAAATTCTACATGAAAGCTGTTTTAAACCTTTTTACAAAGTGAATCCAAAAGAAGTTACATAAAGTTCACGTAAAAATAATGGATTTCTTTTTCCCCAGACTAATATATACTGTAAATTCTTATAAAATCCACTGATTCATACATTTAGAAAACTTCTAACATTTTCTAAACATTTAAATTAGAAAATGTAAATGCAATAACTTAAATAGTGTAAGAAATTTTGAAACAAAACAGAAAAATAAACAATATTTTAATTGCATTAACAAAAACAAATCTATACTTACATTAATAATGGTCAAATTCGACACGTGAAGAATATAATTTTATTTTCTATGCCATTTTTATTCAAATGAAATTTTTTATGTCAATTTTATTGATCAGATTTACCACATTTTTATTAAAAATACGTTATTTTTGAACGTACAAAACTATTTTTCAATAGGAAGAGATCTAGGGATGATATTGGCAAAATAAAAAATTCATTTAAGTGACTCTCGCCAGAATAGTTCCATTTCAAACCTTGCCCTGTTTTTATAAACAATATACTATTATTTGTTTCATTTTATGAAGTTAATATTTATAGTTTTTAAATTATGTTGAAAAAGTAATTAGAAAATATGAATTAATTACTGTAAAAATTTTCCATTAAATTGATTTTCATGTTAAAAGAAACAGTATTTCCCAATGTTACAAATTTTAATTCAGTATCCGATCAGCTGATTGAATTACAAATTCGTTAAATTATAACAGTTAAATTTCAAAATTCATTATTAGTTTAGATTACAAATATACAATTCATAATTCTGATCTATAAGTTTAAAAATGATCTTATTAATATTCATCTCCTTCTAGTAAACTTTAATAAATATCTTATAGTTAAATAAATATTTGAAATATTGTGCATACACAATGGGAAAAATCCAGTATTTTTCAGAAAATAAATATATTATAGAAATCATATTTCACGGTACAAAAGAAATACTTTTCTTAAACAAAAAATATTATTTTGTTTAGAAAAAATCCAATAATCTCAGTACCAATTTAGTAGCTTTTTACAATGTCATCAAAGTGCTGATCTATTTTGAAGATCACATCTAAATCTCCTTCACTGCATTTAAAAATTACACATGTTGTCATTACTACTTATGACAGTTGGTGAAGCCATCAAGAACTGGCCGAATAAAGTCATATCGTCTTCAGTTTTTGAACAGTGCATCCCCTAAAGGGTGGAAGTATAACTTTGGAATATAGATAACAGCACCCTCTGAGTCTTCAAATTTAGAAATAGGAAGACAGAGAAGACCCATAGCCTGGCTTCTAACACCCCCAGAGGTATTAATTTGGAGTGGGAACACGGAGCATACATTTCGACCAGCACATTTTTTATGTGCCCCATCCGCCAATAGTGAACTCAACGGATCTTTGGATAAGCCAGGATTTGAACTCAACTACCTTCCAATAACAAGAACGACGCCCTAACTAACAGATTCCCATGGCCCTACAATTGCACATTCATTCTTATACTGAAGAAATCAAAACTCCTTAACCCTTCTTTGCATGATTTTTTCTTTATTGGTGAAATTAATCAAGATGATATAATTCATATTCAAAATTAAAGGAAAAATGGTTAAAAAAAATCTTAGTATATATTTATAGTATAAATTTAGCAAAAAACAATATGCTAAAAATTTCCATCATCCTCCAAAGTTAGATCATTAGCTTAGTACTAAATAAAAATAAAAGAGGAAAATAACAGAAACACGTGTTACAAACCTTTCTTGCACTCATTTTCAATTTTTTAGAAATAGAAACTCTAATATAATAAAACAAAATTATAAACGAAATCATACGTTTATTGCAACTACAACAAACAGCGGAATGCGACAACTTTAAGCACTGATAATGACACTTGTTTATTTTTGACAGCTATGTTTCTTTTTATGCAATGGACATTAAAAAGGTATCCAAACAAGATCAACTTAAAGTGAACTTGTTCTTTTATATAATTTTTGGGCATTATAGGTTATGATGGAAATTTCCACCATTATGCAAAGAAGGGTTAAAAGTCAGAAATTGCTTGTATGGATAAAACAAAAATAAATTGTTTTCTCATTCATTATATTTGATAGCAAACAGTGGTAGCAAACCATGTTTATTCAATTCAATTTCAATTATACATTTTAATCCATTAAGAAAAATTATACATTTTTATCAGCATCTACTCATAAAAAGAACAACTTAGTAAAAAGTTTTGTTAGAAATAATAATCATTTTATAGTAAAAAAATAGCTACTACTAGGAGTTTTTGTAGACATGATGCAATCATAATAAGGCACTTTGGTTTAAATGAAATAAAAAATGCTCTACTTAATATACATCATTTTGAATCTCAAAAATTTGAATGACTAGAAATAACTGACAGAACTATATATATAAATTACTTAAAATACATTTATTTATTTTGGAAAAAACAATTTCCACAATATCCCTAACAGATCTATACTAATCACATTTTCAGCAAATATTTTAGATAATTTATTTCATTATGTTAATTTTTTAAGAAATAGAAAATGAGACATTATGTGTATCAAAAATAAAAACTTATTTTAATAAAAGATCCTGAAAATTTTTTGATAAGAATATGAATGAGTAGAGAGTTCCCAAAATTCATGCACTCGTTATTAAGAAGGCTTTAAATAATTTTGCAAAATAAAATTAGGTAACAAAAGTTTAAAACGTATTCATGAGATTTTTAAAATATTTCACTCAATAAAAAAAATTCAAATAACAATGTATCATTGAATCAGAAGATACCACATTGTTAAAAAATGATACACTGGAGATATTGATACAAAACTGGATAAGAAACTTACAGTTTTCATTTTTTATAAAAGTCAAAATTTAAGGTTACCATCAGAAATCATAAAAATTACCAAAACTGTATCAACATTTCCAAACATGTGAATGATATTACACATATTTTTAACTTAGCTTATATTGAATGAATCTAGTAAAAGTTCGTTTTCAGTAATAAACTTGTAAAAAATTATTTCTGAAATTCATTAAGTCGAACAAAAAGATTTTTTTTTTGGCTTTATTTTATGAATAGAATGCAATAGATAATATTAATTACCAAAAAATAAGGGATAAATTTACAGAAATGATTGTCAGAAAGAGGAATTTTTGAAATAACTTCATAATATAAATTTCTTTAAATTATGGTATATAAAGCAG
This sequence comes from Latrodectus geometricus, assembly GCA_026290005.1. NCBI lineage: Eukaryota > Metazoa > Arthropoda > Arachnida > Araneae > Theridiidae > Latrodectus > Latrodectus geometricus. The sequence continues at coordinate 8,773 of JAPDSC010150690.1, forward strand.
AAGTTCCAATTCTAGTGATTCTATTGATAAATATAACCAAATGCATGTTTATAATTACATTAACAATGGAAACTAATGAATGTTTTCAAAGAACTGAGTTTTTGTTAATTAATTTTTTAGAAGGTTGTCATAAAAATTACATTACAAACTAATCGTAGGGACCTGGCAGGAAATTGCCTCCAGAAAATATGTTAATCCATTCCTGTAAGTAGTCATATTTTTCTTGCAACATGTTAAAAGGATTTGTAAAAAACTACCTGAGACTTTTTTTTCTTAATTGTTATTTATCACTTTTAAAAATGAGCTTCCAACTGAAAACTTTATCATATGGGAATATTCCACATTGCATTAAATACTTCTAAATGATTATACTACCAAAAAGTAAACACTTCTAAACTGTTGGATCAAAATCAGCACTTTTTATGCCTTTTCTAAATGACTAACACTTATATAGTTAAAATACACAATTATAAATTGTTTGGTTTGCATGTCGCTCAATAGTTAATATTTTCAAATGATAGATAATTAGACACAGACTTACAGCCACAGTTTTAAATGATTTTTATAACATAAAAAATCTAATATGAATGAGTTAGAATAACAAGTGTTTACAGAGCATATTTTACATAACATTGCATATTTGAATCATCAATTAAACATTTAAAGAAGCAGTGACTTATTATCTTAAAATATTGTTTTAAAATAAGTCATAATTTCGTTATAATAAACAAACATTACTATTTAGATTAATAAAGATTTCTTAGAAGCATGAATGTTTTATTATAAAATATAGCATATATAATTGTTGGTAAAAAGGAACTTAAGAATCAAAGTAGAAACAGTTAGTGATTATTTTTTTAATTAAGATTAAAATGATGAAGATATCGGTATTTAGATAACAACCCTAATGAGAACTACTTGGTTCTTTCTAAAGGAGAGCAACCATTTAATAAATTAGGATAAGACGGCAAAATTTTAAAATAACCTAACTTAACAAAACATAATATAATAGTGATCATATAAATATTAAACATAATAGTGATCATATAAGGAATTGAACATGTTTCTTCAAATTATTTACATCAATATGCATTAGTAAGGAAATATAGTACCATAAATTAATTTTAAAAATTGAATTTATTATCCTAATTAATATCACATTTAATAAAAAATTGCAAGTATAAACTTAAATAGAAAATGCTTATCAATTTTAAAAAATTATATATAAAGCATATTCAAATAAATAAATGCAGATTACTATAACAAATATTAGAAAACCAAAATGTAAAAAGTCTATGTACATTTACAATATAGTAAATATTCAATATAGTGCAAAGATCTTAAAGACAAATACAGATCAATAATGTGACATAAAAACACATTTATAAAATGAAAAACAAATAAAAAATTTCTAGAAAAAAGGAAATTCACATAATGCGGAAAGCAAACTTTTAAATATCAAGTTAAAATTTCAAGTAATTAATTATAAAAACATTCTTGCTATTTAACTATCAAGTTAAAATTTCAAGTAATTAACTATAAAAAATATGCTTGCTATACAAGCATGTATATATGAGATAAATACACATATAAATCAATTTATAAATTTAGTATGTAATCACTGCATCTCTATACAATTCTGTTGTGCTTTTGCTCCTAGTAAAATATCTAGATGTTGCTTTTCAGAAATACACAACTGAATTTCTTCAGGTCAGCTTGCTTTAATATGAATGTCCTATCTTTTATCATAGAACTAGA
>JAPDSC010150702.1:0-22076 GCA_026290005.1 Latrodectus geometricus
AAATTGAAAAATAACAATTTTAAACTGATCGTTTGCATTTAACTATACTTATAACATTTATCGTCTGTTTTATAGTAGTTAAGGAGAGTTTCAGTTATAAATCTAAAAATAACAGTTAATAACTCGTTTGTATTTAACTATTCAAATGAGCATTTATAGCGCATCTTGTACTTATATTGTCTTGATCTTTTAAGCATAGAAGAGATAGGAATTATAAGGTGTTTCTGAATTTAAATATTTTTTGTACATCATTTTTGGATTCATATATTGTTTATACTTTTCAAAATAATTTTGCAATTGTAAGCGCGCTTTATTAGCAAAAGGAAAAATTAATGTAAATTGTTAAAAGTTGTTTTCAGTTGAATGAAATTTAGTTTTTTTTTTTATCTTCTTGTGTTCTGACGCTTATAATTGAAATTATATTGTCTACTTAGGAAACATCAAATCACATTTACAACTTTCTAAGAATACACTGGTTAAATAAAATTTTAAAAAATCACAAAAATAGCGATAAATCTCCCAAAACTAAGCCAATTTCAATGAAATGTGAATATGTTGTGGTAAGTTAAAGGGGCTGAAGAATATGTCATTATGCAAAATAGTGTCACTGTTGTCGGAATATATCATTCACGAGGAGCATCAAAAATGGATGTCGCAGAGCAAGGTGGCAATTTTCAGTGCGTGTCTGAGATTACAAATCTGGTATTGTAACAATGGCCTCGAGACATCATTTGACCGAACAATATTGATAGCGAGCAATTCAAAGATTAGAGACAAGACAAAGTCAGACAAAAGTGGCTGAATATGAGTCAGTCATAGACTTTGGTAACTCGGCATCCAGGAGATACCTCCATGGACGCTATCAAGAGTCCAAATGGCCGATATTTGATGTTCACCGCAATTAGGCCTCACTGCAAGCTCCGGAATCTATATCAACCATCGGCTTTATGCGAAGTGACCAGTCATTTGCGTTAAGCTCATGTCACGGGAATGTTTGTAATGAACACGTCAACATGTCCACAAGATGCATAAACAATGGAGAGCTGTTCTCTTTACGGATGAATCCAGGTTTCAGCTCGAAAGTGATAGTAAGCACATTTTCATTTGAAGAGAACGTGCAACTCGTTTCATCCATCAAACGTTTGTGAAAGGTATGCATACAGATCAAGCAGCGTCTGTGTTTGGGGTGGTATCTCTGTTAGTGGAGGCACAGACTTCCATATTTTTGCCTATAGAAATATTAATTCTCACACCTACAGAGATGTCATCCTGGATGCTTATTGTGCGCTCCTACGCCGGAGTAATAGATGATGATTTCGTGCTACAGGATGATAATGTGAGACCACACAGAACTGGCATCGTGGATAAATCTTGAGCAGGAAATAAATGAGCATATATTATGGCCAGCTCGATCACCGGACCTTAACTCAATCGAGCATGTTTGAGACGCTCTAGGACTACGCGTAACTGCTCTCAATCCTCCTTCTAAGACTCTGGCCGCGCTTTTAACTGCTTTGGAAGAGCAGTAGCTCGTACTTCTTACACAATTAATAGACCACATAATTGAGAGCACCACGCATTTCTGCGTGTGCTGTCTTGCTTCTCGGGAGGATCATGCCCTATTTTAAAGGTACTTTTCTTATAACAAACTAACACCTTCTACTTATTCATATTATACTGTTTATTTCTATTATACATATGCTAATTTTTATAATAACGTAAGTGTCTGGGGATTTCGTTTTATGCTATGTTGTACCTTCCTAGTGTTGTATAATGCTTATAAGTTTCATTAAATTCTACCATTAACTTTTTAGCATAATCGTCATTTTTGTGGTTTTTTCTTAATTTATGATAACTAGTGTAGTTTAAAACCGTAAGAAAACTAACAACAATTTAGATTTGATATGTTTACTTGATAAACAACTTTAGTAAGAGAAAAAGTAGAACATTTTATTTTCGCCTACTAACATACTATCTTGTATAGGTGTTCATATATATATATATATATATATATATATATATATATATATATATATACATAATCGTTATTACAAAAGGATTTGCTCTTGGATAAGGGTTACAGTAATGTCACCATTTTTAATTGGTTGTAAATAAACGTGTTATACATTTCGTAGCCAATTGAAGCAGTAAAAGAAAGGAATATAACATGCTTAATACTGATGAATGAAAATATTGCAGTCATCAATGAAATAAATACATCATGTTCCATCCTCATTTCTAAAAGGATACCTTTTAAACACACATTTATAGAGTATCTAAAATACTTAAAGGCATTTTAATTTCTTAAGAGAATAAGGAAATAATCAAAACTAAGCCGAATAAACAAAACAAAAAACATACCTGCAAAACCGAGCTGTTCTCGAAATTGTACGCTGATGGGCGACCTTCTAAAGTACTGAATGCGACGTTGCCACCAGTTAAAGGAGAAATATCACTGAATTCTGAAGTGCACAGAGCCGTCGTTTCATCATTAACCGTCACGTAGGAAGTGTCATCCAGTCCATAAGTGCCCTGACACGTGGCACTGTAGAACTGATAAGGTATCCAATCACCACCATGCCGTGTCCTCTTATAAATCCCAAAACTTTCTGGTCTACTCGTGTAGAACTTCAGACGAATGTAAGTGATGTCGAAACTTTTACCTGCAACAGATATGAGCTTGTAACAAAACTGTGAAGAACATATCATTCTTGCGCAAACATCACTCATTTAAATCAAGGTGTAAATATTTACAGTCTTAGACGTTATGGTTCACATGTACATGATGCTCACATGTGAGCCACATTAAGCTCACATGTGAGCCGTAAGGTATGGCTCAAATGTGAGACGCGTTCACAAAAAATGATGACATTTTTTTTAACACTAATTGCTTATGAAATTAGTAATCACCAATGACAGGTAACAAAGTAATCGATAATAGAAATGTTACGGATTCGAAATGCATCAAAAAGACTAAATTGGGATCAGTCGAATTAAGTATGCCTTAGGCCAAGAAAGGAAAGAAAATATGCTATGTAAGGTTTCAAGCCAAAAGAGTGGTATGACCTTTATTTTGGAATGGATTAGTTAAGGTGTCATTTTTTCCTGTTTTCTGCATGCAACCTGTCTGAATGGGTGCTTGGGTATTTTCCCAATTTCCGGAAAACAACATGCGATGGATGCTCATGTACCTTACAATCCTCGTGGCAACGATGGCCTGGTTGGTAAGGGCGTCATTTTCATTAACGGAAGGTGATGAGTTCGAATCCCTTCAGAAGCAATCAGAAGATCTGTCATGTTCAATAATGGCGACTGCAGCACGTAAAATATGTCATGGTCGCAATGTCCTCCATGTTTTCATTCCAAATTAATACCTCTGGAAGTGTTAAGAGCCAGGTCTTGGATCTTCTTTGGCTTCCTATCGCTAAATTGGAAGACCCAAATGGTGCTGCCATCTATGAGCCAAAGTCCTACTTCCAACCTCGTAGAAGGTGCTTTGCTCAAAAACGGAAGACGCTCTTTCTGACATTCGCTCAGTCCGAACGGGCGGGCTTGGCTTCGCCTAGTGTCATATGTAACAACTGCAACAACCCTCTTTGATAAAAAAAAAAAAGATTTTTTTTTCTCTTCACATCGATTTTCACAGTTCAAAAATAGTAAAATTATAACTACAATTAATAATAATTTGATTGTAATTACAAGTTGTAATAAAGTAAAATTAGTAGAAATAATTTTACTATTTTTGAACTTAGAAAATCGACTTTAAGTGTTTCTTAAGTAAATATTAAAATTATATATTACAACAAGTTGTAACAATGTAACAGAAATTACTGTAATAATTTCTGGCTGTAATAATTTTAAATTAAAATTTTTTTTTTTTATTTTTTCAGGTAGAAATAATTAATTACTAATAATAATTAATTCCTGCCAATAATATTCCAATCAGGATTACGAATGGTTTTTCAAATAATATTAAGGAATCTTCTGCAATTAACTGCCATCAAACTAAACATTTTAACATAAGTATCGTAGCAAAGAACGTGAGATAAATTTGGCAATCCATTCTCTTCTTTCATGCAATCAGTAAATCAAATTTTTTAAAAAATTCTGATTAATTAATTACAACTAAAAAAATTCTGATACATTAATTAATTAAGCACTTATTATATAAATACTTAATTTTAGCAGGAGCAAGCAATTTAGTACTCTAGAATAAGAGAGATTCGAAATCTACTATCAATAATTTTTTATCAAAAATGAATAAATAATCTATATTTAAAAATCTAGAAATAGCTCTTTAATCCGGGCTGTATGAATTTTATGGATTTCCGTAAAACAGCATCGATGGATGTTGATATACCTTACAATCCTTTTTGATTAAAAAATGATTTTTTTTTCCTTAATGTCGATTTTTTAAGTACAAAAATAGTAAAATTATTGTTATAATTTAGAATGTGAATTTTTTTTTATTTTTCCGTTAAAAATAATTAATTACAACATGAAATTCCTGTGTATCCAATCAGGATTGTTAAAGGTTTTCAACTCAGCATGCCTGACTGCGCATAGAGAGGTCCTGGGTTCGAATCCCGGCTCGGGCATGGATGTACTTTTCCCTCTCCTGTCTTTGTCGTTTCTTTGTATAAATGGTTGTCTACCCTATAAATGGGTACCTATGGCATGTGTGTAATGAAGAAGTTAGACACCACAGTAAATTGAGGTTCATTTGGAAAAGTGGAGCAGCGCAACCATACTACTAGCACTCGACCAAAAAAAAAATGAAGTACTAGGTTGGTAATTGATTTATTTTTTCCCTTTCAATCGGTATAATTATGGCATGTGTGTACAGAAGAAATTGGACCCCACACCAGCCAGCCTGGCTAGCACTCGACACAAAAAAAGTTTTTAACCGAAATTCAAAGGTTTGCAATTGACTGCATAAAATTAAACATTAACTATTCTGGTAAAGAGCTTGAGACACAAATTCAGTAATCCATTCTTTTATTTTAATATAATAAGTAAGTGAAATAAATTTTTTTTTAATTAGTTTATTAGAACATAATCCTAACAAGCAATTTTGTTCATTAAATTAACAGAGGCCCTAAATTCACTTGAGTCAATAATTTTTATGAAAAATGAATAAATAATGTACTTTTTTACGAGATCAGAAGCAGCTCTTTACTCTGGGCCGTATGTAAATTTAATCTAGCTCGGCGATTACGAAATGCATGCAACACTGCTTTAAAAAAGCACTTAAAGCTCATTCAAAAAAATCTTCTCCGAAATTTATTTCGTTTGTAGAGTAAACTCTGAATCCTTTATTTATTTTATCGCAAGCGAGTCTAAATTAAGTCAACTTATTAAAGCTTGTGAACAAAATTAGCATAACAGAAAATCTGGACAGGGAAGTTTTTTTACAGTTTCCGACAACCCCTGATTTAAACTCCAATGACAAACACCATTAAAATTCTGCAATAATGAATTTTCATGAAGAAAGATAATAACCTGAGAATAATAAAAATTGAAAAATGCAGTGACACAACTGTCAAATAATAAAAACAAATATTTAAAATGTGTGTGTGATTATACAGTTTACATTAAAAAAATAGTTTTAAACTTTATACCAGTAAAATATATTAAAATAAAATAATATTAAATAATATTCATTACGCTTAAATTTTATAAGTTAACATTTTTTTGTAAATATAAAAATTATTTATTTAAAACTTTGCCCGAAACAAAAAAAGAAAATAAGGATAATTAATTAATCATTGAACATTACATTTTATTCGGTGAAAATTTTCTTTTCATTGAATTAACTTTCATTTATTACTACTACATTAAAATTAATTTAAAACTGTAAAGCCTACAACTAAAATTAGTAAAAATCACAAAATGATTTTTATTAAAATAATTCAAAATGAAAATTTAACCTGAAGAGAAAATATTAAGAAATTTAAAAGATTAAATTTGAGGATTAGCAAATGTTGTGACAACAAAATAACGTGAAGATAAGTGATTGATTGTTGTTTGTGGTGTTTCAAATCCACACATTCTAGAAATAGGATTCTGAAAAAAGTCTGATTAAATATTACTTTACGGAACATTTTTATCTGAAATTTTTTTTAATTTAAATTCGAAAAAACTTGTTAAAAATTTGTACATGTTTTCGTACTGTAATATAACGTACAATAAAATAGGGTACATTTTTATTGTTAAAAAGTAATTTAAAGTAGTTGCAAGACATTTGAAAAATGCCACATCAGAGCTATCAGGGACGACTTTTCTTAGAAAATGGGTCACATTAATTGGAAATAGGAAATCTGGAAAACTCCCAAGTACGCTCTAGACAGATATGCATGCAAAAATCCAACAACCTGTCTGCCGTTGTTTAGCAGTAGGAATCAAACCTACGCCCTTCCAATCAGTAAATCACGATTCTACTACAAAGACACCGAAAAAAAATTCTCAAAAAGTTTTCACGGCCTTTATTGTCTGTGGGATCGGGCAAAGGACTTCTTCGTCAATTACATATTTTCTTCCAAGATTGTTTAGACAAGAAATATGTAATTACAAAATATAATTTTGTAATTACATATTTCTAAAAATCAAAAACCTCACGAGTTTTTTTATATAAAAAAATGGACATCATAAAAAATTTTTTCCTGAATTCGATCCAGTTTCCCATTTTTGTAAAACCAAAGATGGGCGATCCATCATTTATCGAACTTTATCACTTTAATACACTGAAGTGTCACTAATGCAAATTGTGTATCACTGCGCATCACTTATGCGCAAGTCACGGCGCTGTTGTAACTACATACATATGTGCTTGAATGGTAAACTGCCTTTAAATGCCTTCGATAGCGGACAAATCGCAGGTTCCAGACGCACGGGCCATTCAATTTCAGAATTTATCAGACAGATAGGATTTTCAAGGTGGACTGTGTCAAGAGTATACCAAGAAATACATAGATGGTGGACAAAAAACTAGGCAAACTCCAAAAAACAATTAGCCTTGACTGTGCGTGGTGAAAGACGTCTCAGTCGTATTGTACGCAGCCAATGAAGCCAAACTTTAACTCAAATTACCACCCAGTTAAATGACGGTGATAGTGATACAGTCAGCAAACATGCTATGCAATGCTCGCTTCATCGTTTCGGGAATCGTCAGACTTACAAGAGTACTATTGCTCAATGCTAGCCATCGGGCTGCACGTCTTACCTGGGGAAGAGAGCACAGAGACTGGAGTGCAAACGAGTAGTATGGAGGGATGAGTCTCGATTCCGACTACTCAACACCGACGGGAGGCTGACATCAGGCTCATGAAGCCATGGATCCTGCATACCAAGTTGGAAGTGTAAAAGGGTTTGGAGGCTTAATCATGGTTTAGGGTGTTTTTTCGTGGTACTGTTTGGGGTCTTCGGTGCGTGTACCAACTTCCTCAACACGATTCGGTACGCAGCGTTGCAGGGTGATTACCTCTATTCATTTATACTGTTCCCTTATCCTTACCGTAATGGAGTTTTCCAGAGCGTGACTGTACTTCTCACAAGTCCCGGTTGGCTATTAGTTTGTTGGATGAACTGACTTTGACTTTTCTGTCATAAATTGGCCACTTAGAAGCCCAGACATAAATCCTATTAAGCATCTTTGGGATGTTTTGGAACAAGGCGTGAAAAGCCATCACACAGCACCAAGGGACCTTATTGAATTATGGAAAGCTTTAACCAATATTTGACAAGCCATTCCGAAGCAGCATTTCCAGAAACTTATTGAATCTATGCCTCGTCGTGTGGCAGCCGTCATCAACGCCAGAGAAGGCCCAACTCGTTATTAGAAAGGTATCCCTAATTCAGTGGTACTTCACTGTATTATAACCATTAATTTGTTTTAGTATACAGTTTTAAGATGCCATGATATCCCAGTATAAAAATAAACCATTCTCAAGAAAGGTAACAAGTTCGATGCACACTTCACAAAAATCACAGCAACGATAGTACATTATTTAATCGCCGTGGAATTTTTTCCCTTGAGTATGATTCAAAATTGCTGAAAGTTTGACTCTATAATGCAACTTTAAATTGGCCAAATCAGGAAAGTGCAAGTTTTAATATATGCTAAATTATGTAAATACTTATGTGCGCTATAGGCCATCAAAATTGATACATTAAGAAAGCGACTCTCTGCATAGTTTGATAGTTAGTAGGCAGGAAGATTTTTGAATATAAATAATTAGTTTTTACCATATTTATGGAACAAGGGCGGTAGCGATACTTACAATGTGTTTAAATAGAGAAATGGCAGATTTTTTATACACAAAATTGCGTTTGAACACTGCCTGATGAAAATTGTTCTGATGTCTCAGGGGAAAAAAAGCACTTAACAGCAAACTTTTGGCTTTGATAGAGGTCGAATTATAGCTTACTGGTATTTCATGCATCGTATCGCAATACATCTCGCATTAGTTGAAACTCTCTACTTTATTTACTAGAAACATAGAACCAATGGGTTTAGGAAGACACATGCTGGTCTGAGGTCGTTTGGATGACAAATGTTTGGGCGACACTTCGACGGTTTTTGGAGCAGCATGATTTACCAGCCATTGTGAAACAGTTTTAGGTATCGAATTTGAGACTTTCAATTCTGAAAGAGCGATATTACCACAAGGCCAAACTTAACGTAAACAGTACAAGATTAAATCTTATGATCAATTTCAACCAGAGGATTTGAAGTTATTATTTGCCCTAGATCAGATACGCAAAGATCATCAGAATGAGGGCAAAATAGAACAAAGCCGCGCCATTTTGTTAGATTTTAACTCGTCCTAATGAACTGAGCTGAAAACATTTTTCAATGGTCTCACGGAAACGAGCTTATTGTTACCTAAGTTTTATGTGCGCGTATAATATGGTATATTTCTACCGGAATAATTATATAAATGTAATCAAATGGAGCCATTTTTCAACATTTTAAAAAATTTTGCTCTTTTTGGCTTTTGCAGTTGAGCTGCTTCAGGTGAATTATATATAATTTATTATTAGTGCCTAAAATTTCGTTAGTAATATATATATATATATATATTAAGCAACGAGTACATAGTTTAGCATAAATGTTATCCAATGTCTTAGTAAAGAGACAGAATCTGGATATCTTAAAGAATAGTTACAATTGGATACACGACCGTATGACAGTAACATTTGACCTTTCAATTTTATTTCAATAAGGTCTTGCATTTTCTTGTGTGTCCGGAATGTACACTCAGGAGGTCTTGACAACCATAAAGAATACCATCCTACAGCATTATTCCAGAAATAAAATAAGTCTGGTATTCTTTGCTGAAAGATAATCGTTGGCGAATAAATAAACAAAATCAATAATTTTTCTTCGAATTTGAAGAAATAAATTCTAAAATTCTGTCTTAGAGTTTGAAAAGCAAATAAAATAAATAAATGGACATGTGAATTCATGCAATTTAATTCGGAGGATTCGTTTCGTCGCCATCGTCTCTTGCCTCAACAAGATTCGCAGACTTATCGAAAAAAGAGCGATAATCTACTGTAGAGTAACCATTGAATTACCGGAAACTTTTCGTAACAAAGTTTCCGGGGAGGCACTCCAAATTGCATTCTGTAATTTCAAGGAGTGCTAGTGACCTTGCTTTTCTGTTTTATTTTTGCAAATCAAAACATCCGTCATAATTTTGAATTTTTTTTTCCTTTTATGAAAACGATGCCTAGTCATTAATAACGTTATACAAATTGTTTAAAATCCTTATTTTGAAAAATTGCTGATAAAATTATGCAAATAATGTTTTAGTATATCAAAGTAAATTTTATTTGTTGTTAATTTTATTTTAGTTCTATAAACTCAAAAGATATAATTATATACACCCAATGTTTACTCTACATTATAGGCATCTTAATTTAAAAAATTCAAATTTGAACAAATTAAAAACGAAATTATTTTGAAAATTAAGCATTTGATTCTGAATTTCATAACTGGACAGAAAAAAAAATGTAAATATATAAATAATTATATTTACAACCAGACCTGTTCAGTGTACATCTTTAAGAAATACATTTTAATTGATTACTAATTAAATAATTTTAAAAATTAACTTGTTTTATAATAACAACATCAATCAAAATTTATGTAAGAATTTTCCTATGACATCACAATATTTCTTTTCTTTAAAATCATCTCAGTAAAATATTTATATTTGTTATTATTTTAATAAGTATCTGAAATTTTTAAGTCATTATTTTATATGCTTATATTAGTTATTTGCAAGAATAAAAAATTTAACACTAAAACTACGCAGGAAGTAAATGCTCTTATATATAAATAGAATGTATGGGTTGAGAATTTTTTTTATATGGCGTTTGAGGTTGTTTCTGTGTGTGTAAACATTTTTCAATTAAGTTATTTCACGTAATTGCTTTCTAATTTAACTACATTTTCAAATTTTCTCGACAAGTTAGTTTTTTTATAAGGAGTCCTAGTGACTCAGTGATAGATAGGTGCTCTTCACAATTTGCGATTCCGGAGCGCTGATAAACCATGAAATAAAAGTGTAAGGGTGGATGCTCGGGAGTTTTCTGGGAAGGGGAGGGGCTTTGCTCTGCGTCTTTATAAACGCCCTTCAACTATTAGAATGTCAAACGCGGAGTCAAAATTTTGTCTTTGAAGAGAAATTGATTCAAAAGGAAAAACAAACAGAAAATAATAAAAAAGGTTATACTTTAAAATAAGTAAGATGAAAATTTGAATATTTTCTCGTAGGTAAAAATTATTTTTAGTAAATTCATCTTTTGTATTAAATACTTCTTTGCAAAAAGAAATTGCGCTCAAAACGATTTTATTAGAATAATTTTGTGAAATAGAGTGAATTATTCAATAATACAAATTATTTTATCTGGTTCAGAAAGTTGATGTGTTTGATTTGTTTATTTTCTAACTATCACTTTTGAGACAGGAATGCAAGTTCAATGAATACTACGATTTTTAAGAATTGCTTAGAATTCTAAACATGCAAATCACTGCAAATGTTCATACTCGAGGTAAGAATCAAACCCATAAGCTGTTGAACTAAAGACCAACAGTTATCGATTCAGCTAGTTTAGCTTGTAGAAAGATGTAAGCTAAAAACAGCATACACAATTCACGCAAACAAAATATATTATATAGTACATGATTTTTAATAAAATGATTTAAAAACTTTCACATTGATATAAAAATAATTGTACAGGTAAAAAATATTTACTTAAATATTTATTTTTCGTTTTCAAATTTAGGAGGTTTTAAAAAACAATTTTGAATTTAGCAAAGATTCAATTTGGTGTATTCCATAATTACAACAACACAAAGTAAATATCATCGACATTAATAAGACCAAAAAAGTTAATTCAATAAAAAAAAGTTTCTGTCATAAATAATAATAAATCACATTTTTATTTATGGATCTGAAACAATGTAGCGAATGATTATAAGAATCAGTGTGAGATGTCATTTTTCGTAATTCAAATAAGGTGATAGACTGAAGAATAACAAGAAACTGAGAGACAAAATAAAAAGGGAAATCAAAAATAAACGTATCTTGTTGTGACTGTACATTTGATAAGAAATGTTTGTAACTAAAACAACAATAGCTGAATGTTTATTCTGTAACTCTTGCAGACCAAATTCCTGTAATTTTTCAGGATAGTGTAAATTGATTGTATAATATAAATAACATGTATAAACATTGATATAACAGAATCTAAAAGATATATTTTATGAGGATTTATACACTTCAAAGTAACAAATTTCGTTTGTTTTATTTATTTATTTTTTTAATTATTAAATAAATAAACAATAACATAATTTAAGGCAAAATTTAAAATTTCATCAAATATTTCGAAAATATTCTTCAAGCCTGTCAAATAAATTTCCAATATAAAAATATTACCAGACTACTGAATTTTAATTAAGAAGCTCTAATTATTTGATGACAATAAAAAGTAAAAATGAAATGTTGGCTGAGAGACTAATCTTTCCATTTTTAAATATTTATTAATTAAATTACGATGGTTATGAAACAAAAATAAATAAAAGAATAAGTAATCAGACATAAAATTCACGATATTTATAGTATACATTCAATGATTTATTAAAAACGATGCTTTTTTCTAACAATTAATATATCGACACAATATAATGGATTGATGGTTGTCAAGCCAAAGGATATAGTTTAGTTTTTAACATTCACTACAAATTACTTCCTGATAACATATTTTAGAGATCGATAATGATCCATAGTCACGTGTCACAAGAGTGGAATGGTTATGGTCAACTACAGATAAATATTTTGATATCGTAGTATATCGTTGTAATAACTTAAGTCTACTGTAAGATATTTTATTTAATGTCTATATCATGAACTGTCTTATAGAAAATCTTAAGATAGATAGCGTGCTGTATTCACGAGTCGAAAGAGAGGAAATTCGGTAAACTTTCAAGCACCCACTCCGACAAACATCTTTGTCTTGTTTTAGTAAAGAGGTATTTGGGGACTAAAGCACCTATGTTACTAATTATTCAGCATTTTGTACCAATCCCAAATCCAGTCAAGCTTAATCCTGACAGAGGGCATAGCTCCTTGTCAAGTCTTAAGAATTAATTTCTCCGTCGTTCAGATGGCACTAGATGGCAGCACTTACAAGCCAATGGTGGATCTTCTATTTTTCGAAGCAAAGACTAAGAAACCCCTAGACCTTGGTGTGTCCCAGAGATATTGATTTAGATTGGGAAATGTTGAAACTTTACGACCTCGACAAATTTAACTTGCCCCAATCGTCATTAGTGAACACAGTGGTCTTAGCCGGTTTCAGGATCGAACTCACTTACTTTGGGGTTGCGAGATAGACGCTCGCCCGACTGAGCTATCATGGCTCTCCGACAAATTGCAAGCAGAAGGCAGAAATGCGAAATCCATTTCCATTGTTCGACTATAGATGGAATCGAACCGCCGTCCTATCACTTTGCCACAATAGCCTCAAATATCAATAAATCTTTGTAACTAAATTAGTTTAAAGTTCTTGGTAGTGTAGTTGTAGCACTTCTTTTTAACGCACAGGTCCGAGGTTCGATCCTCGGAGTAGGCAAGATCAGACTTTCGTCTCTTCAGTGGGTCGTTGAACTGAGTACCAAACATGCTTGGAAACTAAATACTGGGAGTCTCGTATTTAGTTTCCAAGCATGTTTGGTACTCAGACATGCTTGGAAATGTCTGAGTACCAAACATGCTTGGAATTAGCTAAGATATATGATTAGCTAAGATATATGAGTCTAACCGAGATATATGATTTGCATCCACAGAACCTTCGGTTATGAAAACAGTTGGCCTTGGTCTCCATAACGACTGTCGTGCCACTGCGTATTTTTTAATGTATTAAAGACATAAAATAGTCTTTCATATTCAAGCACAGAAGAAATTATTAGAGAACATACACTTAAAACAACGGCTTTTAATGATAAATATATTGATGAAAACTAAAATCCAAATAATTAAAAAAACAAATTGTAAAAATATAAAAATTTTCATATATTAGTAAATACATGAAAAAGTGATAGCTTACAGCGTCCTGTTATGTCCCGTTTTTAATGAGAATGCATAACACAATATGCATTGTAATTATAGCATAAAGATATCGTCATTTGAAATATCTATGATTACAGGCAGCTTAACACTTTTATATATAGGTATATAGATAGGAAGTTATGTTTAATGTTCTAGGTGGTCTCTTAAATACATGATGTTAAGATCAGAGACAAAATTTCACATGAAAGTTTCAACTTATAATAAGAATTTTTATGTTCTCAATTAAACACTCCAATGCTTCTTAGTGATTTTCTTTTGGCTGGTAGAAGGGAAATAAAATACCTTCTGCGGATCAATAGGTGGAAGTTCAACCTCCCTGGAAGCTCTGGCAACTTTTTTCTCCGAAAGTAGTGCCATATTATTGTCTAGTCTTAATGGGATAGTAAGAAAGCTGATATTCTCGCCAAGGAGGCCCGAGATAACACTCAGCCCTCCAACAGCTTGACACCCACTGATGCTGATGAAACAGCCAGCAGTAGACTAGTTTATGTTTCTTCTTCGGAAGCACTTCATCCCTGACCTAAACTGCGACCGTGTTATCTCCACAACCACAGCCATATTGAGGACTAAACACTTCAAGAGAATGAAAATATCTCCCAATGGCCATCGAAGGTACAGGAACTCTCCTAACTGCACAGACACTGAACTCCCTCCCGACAATATGTTTGATTGTGCTGCCGTATTGGCGAAGCTCTTCAGGATAAATCTCGATCCCACGCATCAACTCCTCGATTTTACGGAAGTTATTGATATATTCAGAGCTGTATGGGCCCTTTTAGATCAATCTGATCCTATTGCACTACTTTTTGCTGGACAAGACAACAACAATTAAACACTAAATTCCATCAAGCAATTATTTGTTGGAAAATATTTTAGCCACAAAATATTTTCGCAGTAACGCTTAACAGTAAAAACCATGAGAATTAAAATAAATGGTGGCGTAGATTAGATACTAACACAATATTTTCCGAGGTATTCCAATGCGTGATATAACTTGAAATTAATAAACGTTTTAATAACGTTGAACTTAATAATTTTCTGAGTATATATATATATATATGTATAGCACTTTTTTTCAGAAATCAGAAAGCAATTTCTAAGCAAACGAAATGTTCACTTCATCTCAGATTGATGAGTTTATTATGGTTATGATTAATCTCGAAAAGATAAATAAATGTACACTTATTATATTATTGTTGTTGTTACTTATTCCCCAGATGTAGAAAAGCCTACAACAGGTCCAATTGGCCTCGACGCGCCAGATCCTGCACATCCCACAGTTGCCTCCAGGAGGGGCCAAGACAATCAAGAAGGTAGGCAGGACTTAATAGAAACAAGAAGAGAAAGTGTTTTCTCCATTCAGGAAACTCAGACATATTAGATGGTCACTTCTAAACCTCACTATGGCCGTTTGATAAAGACTACGGTCACTGCATGATAAGGACAGATCAGATTTGGCAGCATACCAGTGGTAAACATGTGGAAGACACCAAGCAGAGAGCAATTGTTGTCTGTTTAAGGAGTGGATTTTCCGAGAGAGTAAGCTCATTTGAATTGTTTATCGGAAGATACAACCATTCTTGGCGAGTACATCTCGTTTCCACACACCCCAACATGCGATGGTCTCCACTGAAAGCATACAGGAATTTTCAGGCTAATCTCGCAGAGAAGCTGGACACTTATTATATTAATCTTAATAGTCACATAAAAATTTTACGGTATATCCCACTTATATACTTGACACATGTACGTATTGTTCTTAGCAATTTAGTAACCAGTGCCTTAACAAATGGGGCAAAACATAAAAGGCAAAGCATCTACGTATGAACCCAAATGGGACAAGCTAAATAAAACATAATTATCTAGAAGGATGAATATCTAATGATGACTACAGAATCATTTTAAATCCAAATAGTCGGTTTTTATTTGAAATCTATAATTTTATCAAATATCTATGATTTTATTATGCAATTTTCTCGCCCCCACTTGCAATGGATTCCCTCTCATGTCGACAATCCTGGTAATGGCGAGAGGGTGGATGCCCTGGATTAAAGGGGCGAGCAAGTCCTTCAGCAACTGATGTTGCCCTCATCTACACTGGGTTGCATTCTATTCGAAAAAAAAAAGGTTTTCAGGCTGCTATATGAAGCATTCCACCTGCCCATAATTGGTACTCTGATGATAATCCTGGTAGTTCCATCGCTTTCAGGAATTCTAGAGCTGATTAGACTACATATTCTAGATTTGCTAATGAAATATTGATACCAAATGTAATTACCTACATACTGCAAATGCGGTATCCACAGGCTAGGCTCTAACAGCCTCTTTTGTGTTTGTTATAACTCTTACTATAAAAGATTTCCTTAAGAATCCCCTGTTGTTTTTTGATTTTGCAAGGATTGATGGGCTCGGCGATTTGATACCGCAATGCTACACCAGATGGGACCAGAAACAGCATAAAATCTTTTCCTTGTTTGTCCGGTGCCAAATTGAGAAAGAAAGCTTTATAAAAATTCATTATACAGAACGGAATGGAACTTATACCAGGATATAAGATTCTCAGGCTATCTCAGAATAAAAAATAATTCATTACGATATTTTAATCGCAAAATTTATAATTAATTCAAATCATAATTAAAGTTGATTCGAAGTTTCTGTAAAGTCGTTTATGCAACGATGTAAATAATTCAAACGATCTATGAATTCATTTTGCAGCTCTTTCGCGTTCAGAATCGTTATGTATGAGTAATCTATGCGAGCAGGAAAAAAATATCCAAAGCAAATATTCTTTCTGCATATTAAGAGAAATTTTCACTAAATAAAGATATTTACTTTTTTCTTTTCGATTTTTGAAAAAGTATTGTTTTACCCAGAATATATTTGCTTACGCTATATACTGCGTATTACCTTGATATTTGTTGAGGAACTAAGAAATTCTAAAACACTTTTTTATATGATAAAAATTTAGTACTATAAGTTAGTTTCATATTCTGATTTCACAGAATTATACGCTTAATCTATTTCAATATTACAATATATATTTTCGTTATTTTTCAACTAAACAAAAAGTACTTATCTTGTAATAAGGAAAATACAAAAGGAACGATCAAAAGAAAAAATCAAACCCACAATAAATCAATTCAAATGAAGTACCGACGGTACTAAGGCTGATGGTAAAGTCTTGGCTAAGAGGGCCTCACGGCACACCACGGTGCTTCAGACGGCACACTGGTGTGCCGCGGAACAGCGGTTGGGAACCGCTGCTTTAAAGAATCGTTACACAACAAATTCCAATTTCCACCGACCCAGAAAAAAGGCACCAAACAATAAGATTTTCGGCCAAGAAAAGAAAACTATATGCCAAATTCAAGAATTCTAATAGTTACTTCTCTGCTTTACACCACAAAATGATAGATTGGCGATTTATTATTTACACAACTAAATGCGTGAGTTATTGTATGCGTTCGCAATATTATTCTTTTTCAGATTTCCATTTACTAAGCTTTTTTTTATTAAAATGATAAATTCAATGTTAATGTTCAGTAAATTCAGAAAATAAATTTCCAAATTTTTTTCTTAATCGTTCGTTTTTAAAACACCTATACAACAATATGAAATGATTTTATGTCAATTTGGCGGAATTGGCGCGAATTTTCTTCGATTTTATACCAAAAATTCTTTTAGTTTTCAAAGCAATAGGTTACTAATTTAGAAAACTTACAAAAAAAGTGAAAACACATATTTTGATTTACAATATTCATTTTTTATAATCCAAAATCTTATCTAAATTATTCAATGTACAAAATTAAAACTAATTTCTCATATATTTTTAATTTAAAATATTCATTTAAGAAATTACATTTTTAATTTATCCTTCTAAAAGAAGAGGTTTTCTGATAAATCATAGCATAAAACAGGAGAAGTACTCCCTTATTTCACGCTTACCAATTAGTTTTTTTTTTTTTTTTTTTTTTTTTTTTTTTTTTACTGACGATATTAATTTTGATAACAAATTTTAATTTAGCTAAAAGCTCCAAGTTTGAGAAATATCAAGAAAAATTTTCTGGCCATTTTTAGATTTCCAAAATATTACACATGAGTAATACGATATTCTTATATTTTAAGAGTTGATTAGGTTATCAATATCCCATACACAAAAAACAATTTTTTTCTGATATGAGGTTTATATTTGAATTTAGAAGACTACCAGGGACAAGGAATCGGCAGCTATGAAGAAATGAGAATTAGACTTTGAACCTTTGATAAGGATCAGCTAATAACAATTAGAATAAGGTCAAGACGTTTCGAAAAATGTAGCTTTTCCCAAGGATTATACAACTGTTCAAAAGTAATAAAATTAGAATCTTTAAGATTATCCATCGAACTGATGATAAACAATTTCTTATGACTATGAAAGATTAAAAATAAATAAATAAAAAAAAAAAAAACATCAAGAATTAAATTACTCTAATTAATTCATTTATGTACATAAATATAATATTTTATTTAATATTGATCTTAAAATGATTAGATTGTGACCCATTACAAGATTAGAATAATTGGAGATTCGTTAATGACCTTGAAAATTATAATGTAATTGTTCTTGTAATAAAACAACATTGGCCCGATCTGTTGTTGTTACTAATGACACTTGGCGAAACCAAGACCGGTCATCTGGGATTGGGAGAATGAAATCAGAAAGAGCGTCTTCCGTTGAACAGAGCACAGCTCCACGAGGGTAGAAGTGCGACTTTAAGCTCAATTGGAAGATCAAGATGGCGCTGCCATCTTGGTCTTCCAATTTAGAAATAGAAAGCCAGAGAAGACCCAAGGCCTGACTCCTAACACGCCTAGAGGTATTAATTTCGGCCCGCTGTGAAATTTATTAATGCATTCTCAAGTATAGAGCACAACAAAACAATTTCAAAATATAAAAAATGAACCCAGAGGTATTAATTTCGGCCCGATCTGAAATTTATTAAGGCATTTTAAAGAATAAAGAATAAAATAATTTCAAAAAGAACTGAAGACAATGTGTGTTTTACAATAAATTCAGAAGTATAGTATTTTCTTGATTCAGCTTGAGTTCGACTCCCTATTTCTTTGTTATTGTTGCCATCTGATGAAAGGTAAATACTTGTAATTTTTCTATCTGATAGAAGAATTCTGTTTCAATGATTAATTATTGTAGAATTTGGTTATTTTATTGTTAACTAATTATAATTATTTTATGGTTACTCACAACGGTGCACAACTTAAATACAGTATACACAAAAACACTTTTTATAAAATATTGAATATTCTGCTTATACGGTCAAACGTATCAATAAAAATAATAATTCTAATTTTTAGGGAAAATAGCTTTTTGCTAAACCATCAAATGCCAACATATGATATATAACTCTACAGCGATAGGTTATAAAAGGTCACTTATTTTCATGGGTCTGCAACATTTTACTCAAGATACACTGATAATAAGAATTTATGTCAAAGAAATATAAAGAGATAAAGAAAAAGAACTTTCTTCGTTGCTTTATTTCCAGGGCAATAATTTTGCAGACCTTCTTAAAATTATCAAATTCCATTCCTGCTTCACAGTATCGAATTTAATTTTAAAAAATATTCATTTATTAAATACAAGATTGCCATTTTTTATTCCAAAATTTTTTAGTTAAAATTATTCTTGTTAAATTTCGAACAGCAAAACAGTTACAATATGATAGAAATAATCTCATTCCGAGCATAAAAACGTTTTTAAGGATTAAAAATTAGCAAACAGTAAAAGAATGTAAATCATTTTCTGATATATATATATATCCAATATATCAAAATTTAAGGAAACTTCATATTTTATAAACAAAAGTTAGCTTCAAGTATTGAGAATAATATGCAGAATAACTTAAATTTATCAAATTTAGTTTACACATCAATTCCATGGTGACATACAAATTCGCTATTGCAACGGCGTTTTTGAAAACGCGCCAAGCAGGAGATCCAAAGCACATTTTCACCAATTTTATAAATAATTTTTATTAAAACAAATCAAAAATTTATTATCATACACTTCTTTGGTAGAGAGATGGGTTTGAAAACCATAATAAATCTCTCCTCAGATCCATATTGATACACAGGCGATAAGTTAATGGAAGAAAGAATTGTCCAATAAAAGATCCATATAAAAATTTATCTGGAAGATAACAAAAACTCCGCTTTTCAGGGCATTTAATGAGGATTCTCTTTCAGCTCTTAATAAAATATTTATTATAGAGAGTTTAGCAAATTATGAAATGTGGGTATACCAAAATATAATTGTATTTTTAAAAAACAACAAAAATATATACCTCTTCATTTATTTTAGATATTCCTTAAGTTTCAGGTAATTTTATTTCCAAAACAAGCAAATGAAATCAACTATTTAAATACGTGAAATAGCGTTTCAACATTTTAAAAGCTTTAAAAATAAATACCATTATAAGTAGATTGATAGAACTTGAAAACCTTAAACAATATGTAAAAAAAAATATTTAAATCGTCCTTGCCGATTTAAACTAACCATAAAGTGAAACTTATGATTTATTTATTGCTTGCATAAACAATCAAATATTAATATTTATGTGCTTTACAAGCTACCTGAAATAGATTTATCTTCACTTAATCATTAATAAGCATTTATTTTTTAATAGCGGTATCAAGAGAGACAAATCTCCAATAATATATAAAATAACCAATACCACTAAGATATTGGCCAACATTTTCTTTCCAACTGCTCACTGAAGAGCTCATCCCACTGACAAATTTCCTTGTTTCTGATGGGTGGACAAAATTGTATATTCAACATTATGGGTGAAAACGATTATTTGTTTCACTCACAGACCAATTAGAAGTAAAATGAAGTGACGTACACATGATCTCAACTGTAACGAAAGAAACAACCACTTTATGGTTAATAAAAAAAAATAAACTAAATGTTGAGATATCTTTGAAAAAGTTGCTCTATTGAACTACACTAATCATTGCTAAAAGTACTTGTATTTCCTCAGTAGAATGGCAACCTATGACGAAAAATCTAATAATGAGACTAAGCAACATCCGATCTTCATTTGGAAGGATATTCCACCTCACAAACACTATTCATTTATTTATTTTACTGCAAGGTTCATAAAACTAAACCATACAAACCACGTGTATTCAGAAAAAATTTAGGATTTGCAATGGAAGGAATCTGAAAGTGACGTGTAAAATAAATCGGAATACAAAATTTTTTTCATGGCTCTCTTAAGCTAGATTAATTTCTCCTTCTCCAATAGTTAAAAATACAAACCGACTACTAAAATACTGAATTCAATATGCAAAAAAGAACTTAAAAAATTAATTTTCAGTATAAATACTTGCAAAAAATTAATATAAATAAATCATTTTCAGTACATCAGATTGGTATGCTAATGAATATACTTTCATATGCGGTAACGCAGTTTATCCTCACTTCACGCAATTATTTTTCGAATTTTTTAGACAATTTTCGTAATTCAATCATTGTACTAAAATTTTGTAGATTTATAAGTTAAGAACTGCATTTTATTAAATTAAAAAATTCAAATAAAAAATTATGAAAAATTAAATGCGGTACATGAAAAAAATAATTTCTCTTTTGGAGCTATACAACGTCTAGAAATAATTCTTATAACGATAATATTATAATAAATAATATATATATATATATATATATATATATATATATATATATATATATAATTTAAACTTATTTTATACCAGTCACCTGGACCCTTCACTGATAAAGAAAGGTAAAGACAAGCTGTTTCACGTCTCTATGATATTGCTTGGTAGTACAAAATTAAAAGAATGTGTAAAATCTCATCAACAAAAAAAGTTGCAAAAATTCTGCCAACTTGACATCAAATTATGGATATTTAATCAAAATTAAAGTAAAAAGTTAATTTAAAAACTATTGAATTTATCTTTTAAAACTTACGATTTAAAAAAATTTTTTTTTTGCAAAGTTCATTTGAAAAAAATAACAAAGCATAAAAGAATTTTAAATTTGTTATTTTCAAAACGTAATCCCATTGTTTAACTGCAAGTCTAGCAGAAAAATAATTAGGACCTATTTTTATTTTAAGAAATGTATACAGTTAATCAGAATAGTAAAGAAATAACTCGAGTATTGCCGCCCACCCTGTCTAGTGGTCAACGTGATTCTACGGATAGGTAGGTCTTGGGTTCGATTCCCGATTCGGACATCAAAGTATCTTCTATTTTTCTCACCCTCGTACCTTTGTCCTTTCCTTGTATGAATGGAGTATGAATGGTTGCCGTTCAGATGAAAAAGTGAAGTAGCCCACCCCATAGCCAGGATGGTACTCGACAAAAAAAAACTTAAGTGTTTAATATATATATATATATATATATATATATATA
>JAPDSC010150713.1:0-27551 GCA_026290005.1 Latrodectus geometricus
AGCCTATTTAGATTCCTATTTATTTACTTATTATTATTATAATAAAAATTAGGAGTGTATATGTATAATAATTTGAAACACTAATTGTATTAAACAAAGTATTATTATTATTAATTATTCTATTTGATTATAATATATATATATATATATATATATTACTAAAAATATAATTATATTAAAAGTTAAATAACAGTGTGATATAATTTAAGTTTTTTTACTAAACTGATAAATTTTATAAAGTTTATTAAATTACAAAGTTTTTTTAAGGATTTACTTTCATTAATATTTAGTTCATGAAAATCTGTTTACTTAAATTTTCCAGGCGTATGTCTGATTCAATAGACAAAAGATTTTGTTTTGACATAATACTTGAAGATAAACCTGGTGTCCTCACATTTCAAGCTCTCTCAGAAGAAGACAGGAGATTGTGGTTGGATGCCATGGATGGTAAAGAACCAGTAAGTATCACAATATGTAAAAATGGTTAATATAATATTAATTGAATTATATTTCAAATAAACTTTCTATTTAGAATTTATAAATATTCTCAAGTGAGTGTTTTTTTTTCCCCTTCAGAGACATTAATTTGTAATACAAAAATGATTATTATTAAAATATTTAAAATTTCAAAAATATTGCTTTAATTTTGCATTTTATCAAAGGATTTAATTTTTATTGTTTTCCTTATGAAATTTTGACATTATGTATTATTTTTTTAAAAATAATAATTGTAGTATTTTAAAAAAAACAAAAATAAGTTTTTATGTACTTTACAAAATATATATTTTAGTTGGTGTTATTTTAAAAAATTTAATTAATAAAAATTTTCTCAATGAATTAATTTATCATTTTCAATATTTTCTAACTATCATTATTGTTTTGAAGATTACAGAATGAAAATTTCATTTTCATAGTTCATAAAATTCAATATTATTCAAAAAAATGTTTTTATAATTAAAATTAGTGCACATTTTAAGATCAAGATTTTTTAATTTGTATTATATTTAAAATCTAACATTTTCATTTAATTGTGAAGCAGTGTAGAATTGTTAAAGTTTATTTTACAGAAATACTAAAAAAACATAAAAAAAATAATGAAGTAGAATAGCAAATAAGTATAATGATTTTTTTTTTTTTTTTTTTTTTTTTTTTACAATTCCTTAAAATAAATTTATTATAATTTATTTCCAAAATGTTGTATTTTCTGCATATAATATTTTACTTTTGTATCTAATCAATTGAATAATTTTTTTTCAGGCTTATAGTCAGACTGGAAGAATACCAAAACAAGAAGAATGTAAGTGGTTTGAACAATATTAAGATATTTATTTGAAAAAGTTCCAAAATACTTGTATTGGCAAAAATATACTGCCAACTTATATGTTCTTTTATAAAAAATTAAGTCTATGTATTACCTTGAAAAATTAAATATATTTTACTATAATGTTATTTTTATCTTGGAATTCACATTATTAATTCTTAGTGGTAACAACATCACCAATTAATCATTGAGGTTTATATATTTTTGTGAAAAATACAAAAAGCTTATTTTAGTGTCGCTTGATTGTATGTATATTTCAGAAATGCTTTTTGTATTTACAATCATATAAAACAAAATAAATTTCATTGTTATAGGATAAAAATCGTTTTGTAACTGTCTCTGATTTAAAGTTGTTGTTGTCATAATTTATCCATAAATTTAAAAGAAAATCTTAATATTCATTGCAATTATTTCATAGTTTATTAAGATTGTACTTTTAAATTGTTGATATATAGCCACAATGATTTCATTCCACCAAATTACCTAGAAATAATCATACAAATTAGCTCATATTATTCATTGAAATTTTGCTGTTCTCATATGAAATTAAGTTCAATGCATAGACCATTTGCTTTAAAATTATTATAAAACCGTGTAATAGTGCATTCTTTTTTTAGATATTAAATTTTAAAATTTCATTTAAAAAACATATTTTTAAAAACTATATTAATGTAATTTTAACATTCAGTATTTTTAAGTTTGTATCAATTCTTGTTTAAAAAGCTTCCAAGTACAATGTTGTTTTACTTCAATTACTTTTATAAATGAATTTATAATTTCTTACAAGAAAAATAACAAATTATCAGCTGTAGCAAAAATTGAAAGAGTTTCTTTCAAAAGTTTATCAGAAAAAAAATTATCTTTCAAAAATTTATCGGGTGTTATGGACAAATATATTAAATTGAAAAAAATAAATATTAAATATGAACAAGTTTTTAGTAATCAGAAAAATTAATTTCTCAAGTTTATGCTTTTCTACATCAATCGCTATGTAAATATTAATTCTAATCAAAATATAACTATTTAATTACTTAAGTTATTAAAATTGATTGGATTGCTATAAAAATTACATATTTAAAGAACTAATTTTTCCTTTAAAAAAAATTTTTTTTTATTTTAATAAATATATTTCTAATTTTTAAAATGAGCAAAGCATGTTTAAGCATTATAGAAGCCGTAAATTTTTATAATTTTCTATGGCTGCTGTTTCTTTCTTTCTTAATTTTCTTCCTAATTATAGTTCCTTGTTTTTACAATTCCTAATTTATTATTCTAATTATTTTATTTCATGTATACAAAAAAATTTCTAAATTTCTTAAATTATCTTAGATTACGTGAACAAATAACTTATTGTATTGCTATTCATATTTTAATTGGTGTCAAAAGTTTAAAATTGTAAGTTACATTTTGTTGAGCGAGTTATTATTTTACAATATTTGCATATTACAAATTACATTAAAGATATTTGTTTTTAGATTATCTTGATGAAGTTGGATTTGAATTTGTCCAACAATTTATAGAGGCTGTAGAGGCCAGAGGTTTAGATGATGAAGGCCTATATAGATTAGTTGGTGTGAGCTCAAAAGTTAATAAATTAACTCAAATGGCTTTAGGTAAATTATTTATTTATTAAAATAATTTTATTTATTATTTTGCTTTAGAAAATATGTTTTAAAATTTAAGATTTTCATAAAATTTGTCAATGTCTTTACTTTAAACAAGAAAATTTTAATAATACTGTAGTGTTAATCTAAGAAAATTTATTTTCATATTATCATTGATATTGACAGAACTTTTTTTTTCTGAACTTACCTTTCTATTTTATTATAAAAGTAAACCTACTCATTGAAATTTTATTTTTTTTACTTAAAGCTTATTTTAAGGATTAAAACCTGTTTTTAATCCTGTTCTGTAAAGTTTTTGAAGAGCCTTTTTATTTCTGGTGATGGGTAGTCTATCTCTCATAATTATGGATTTTTAATATTCTTTATTAAGCAAATCCCTACTGGCTTTGATTTTTCCATTTAAATATTTACTCAAAATCTTTTATTCTTACTCAAAAATATAACTGTTGAATGGAATTCTTTTGTCAATAACATCATTAAAGTTGAATATAATGTAAATTATTCATTTTATTCTCAATATTTATTTCTCTAGAAAAGGGCTAAGTCCAGTTTTGTTAATTTATCATTCAAATTTTCGTATTTATTATGAAAATTTGGCATTTACTTATTTATAAATTCTTATATTTTTTATAACAAATAAATTATCATTTTAGTCTTTAAAGAATATTGTATGTAACATTTTTCATTTATAAATTTTCATTATTAATAGCTATAATATCTTTTCATTTTTAGATAGACGAAAAGGAGAAAATATTAATTTAGATGATGCTGATGAATGGGAAATAAAAACTATAACTAGTGCTTTAAAAAACTATTTTAGGTAAGTTTAATGGTTTTAAGAAATTTTCCAGAATTAAATGTAATATTTAATCTATTGTATATGTTTATCAGATTGGTGAATAATTTGGCAAATTTAATTGAAACTTTTTTAAAAATATGAATTTATTTTACTCATAATCAAAAGTTAAAAAAATAAGTGAATTGAATAATAAAAAATGTTTCACACTTTTGATTAAACTATTTCTTTTGTATTGAATATTTTCTTTCTCTTTCAGAAACCTTCCAGAGCCATTACTTACATTCCGTTTACACAGTGCCTTTATAAATGCTGCAAGTAAGATTATTCTTTCTTCTGATTGTAGTATTTACACATGTTTATTTTATATTTATTTTTCCTTAATATTAGTTTATTTACCACATTTTTATTTTTTAATCCTGTCATAAAATGTATTTTCAACTTATATATTTATCTGCAATATTTTGATTAACTATAATAAAATGATAACAAAAACAACTTACTAATGGCATGATTATTTTGATTCTATTAAATAATATAAAAATTTAAATTATTAAAATGATTTACTCAATAGTTATGAAAAAAACGAAACTAAACTAAAACTTCACATAAATCAGATAATTTGCTCTCAATATTTATACACTTGTTTGAAATACATATTTATTTTTTCATAATTAGATAGGTTGTCATGTACTAAGTATAAAAATTGCTATATTTCAGTTATGAATTTGGTAATATAGAAGTAATATCATGAAAAAATTTGTTATCTATTGTAATTCAAAGACTATAAAATTTGTTTAATTTACTTTTTAATAATGTTCATAAAAATATTGTTTTATAGAAGCAATATGCAAGAAAGGCAAATTGTTTTAGAAAAGAAATTGTTCTCCCCTCCCCCCCCCCGTATAAATTATCCACTCAAACAAATTTATTTTATCCTAAAATTAATTTATATGTCCATTTTTAAATTGATAATTTATGATTAAATTCTATAGCTCATTTTGTAATGGACTTAAAATTTTTAATATTTCATTAAGAAACTTTTATAAAAAATTTTGCTTTATTTTTTTTTTAAATAATTTCAAAATTTGATTTGATTTTTGTCCACCATTCACCTAATTTTTGTGTCATATAATGGTTAATATTTGCATTAGTTTATAAATATTTTGTTATTTTAAGTTTATTTTGCATAAAATCTAAGTTGATGTGATCTGCCAGTTTGTGAAATTGATTTTTACATTTTACTATTTAATAATTATTAGGGGGTAATATTTCTTGATGAAAACCTTTTTTACACTTTTATGTTGTAAAATAGCAACTGTATTAAGGTATAAACTTTCATTATGAATGAAAGTTTATATCTCAATATTATTGAAAGCTTAAGTAACAAAACACTTGTTTCCTCATGAAATCTGATATTACTCTTCCACACACCCTCCAGAACTTTATTCCCAATCATCATTCACATTCACATCAGATTTGTCTAACCATTTTTAACAAAACTCATTTTTTATTCAATGATATAAAATTAGTATGTTATTTTAAATGCATACTTTTTGTTAATATAGTATCATAAATTGCTTTTAAATATCTTACTAAAATCTAAGTAGTAACTACTTTATATTGTTTTTGATATAAAACATCATACTGTGAAAAATTACATTTCATCCGATTTTTGTATTAGAAAAAAATGGGCAAACCTGTAAAATTATATGAACCATATATAACGAAATATTGTAATGTAGAAAGATTTTTTATTTTTTTATTTTCAAAATATGAATAAAACATATAAAGATGTTTCTTATTTTGTTTGATCTGTATATTTAAAATCATATTATAAAATTGTTAATTTATTCCACTGAAACTTTTAGTTTCAAATTATTTAATAAACTTCCATTTTATAGTTTTCTTAAAAGACTTCATGTATTTTTTGTTTGTTTTAAGAACTAGATAATATGGATGAAAGAATTGAGGAGATCAGGTCACTTGTCCACAAACTTCCAAAGCCAAATTTTTCTATGTTGAAAATACTCATTGCTCATCTTTGCAAGTAAGTTCATTGAATTTTTTTCACTTTATATTTAACTGATACATTTTTTTAAAAATTTGCTTAATTTGAAAAGCAAAAGATGAAATATATGTATATATCATACATGCATTCATATATATATTATGTGATTAAATTCAAAAATTTTATTTATTAGCCATTTGCATAGAAAATTGTCTTAGATCTTTCAATCAAACTAAAAATGCAATAACTTGATAGAATCTGTTTCTCTAAATTACATTTTTTCACTTTCATTGTATTGATTTTACTAATTAGTTTTTCTCGATGATTGTTTATGATATTGTGATTTTAAACATATCCACACACATAGTATATATAATATTTTGATCCTATTTTTTTTTTATTTTTATAATTGCAAATGTTAATTGTTTTTGTATAATATAAACTTGATACAATTTAAATAAATTATATAATTTAAACAAATTTCTTAGACTTTTATTTAAATCTTACCCAAGTAAATAATAAAATAACATAGCAGTACAAAAAATTTTTTATACATATTGTGTGTAATATTTTTATCTCATTCATTTCTTAAAACTATTCGTTCTCTTTTATATCTTCCTAGAGTTGCTAAGCATTCTGATAAAAATCTTATGACTGTATCAAATCTTGGTGTGTGCTTTGGTCCTACATTATTGCGACCAGAAGAAGAAACTGTTGCTGCCATTATGGAAATCAAATTTGGAAATATAGTTTTAGAAATTATGATAGAAAATTATGAAAAGGTAGTATTTGACTTTTACTTTTAGAAATAAAATTTTCATTTTTAATAAATAAATATAATTAATTTTCATTTTCTAAACTGATTTTTTTAAAACATTTAAAGTTTATATTTAATAAACATATTACCAACAAATATTATTTCCATTTCTCCAATTTATCTGCATTGGAGAAGATAAAATAATGAATGATCTTTTATATCAAACATAACCAGTGTACTATTTAAATCCTAGCTTTTTTGTTTTTAACTAATAAAAAAATAATACTAAATTTTCTGAGTTTAATTTACTTTGTTTTCCAATTTTAATTTTTTTTTATAAATGCATTAAAACATGCTTAAGAGCAAGTAATTTATTTATTTAAATGAATCATCATAAGTTTTCTAAAATTCTAGTTCAAAGTGTATTAATAAAAATGAATATCTTGCAATAGTTATTTCTAATCTATACTGTATCTTAATTCATGTTCCAAATTAGGTAATAATAATATTTTGGTTCTTTACTCTTACCATTTATTTGTGAAGTTCAAGTGTGCTAAGAAAGTAATGGTATTATTAATAAATATTAAATTACCACTATAAATTATGGCTTTAAATTATGTGAGATATTGATTTGTAAATAGAAGATACTTGAACTCTTCATAACAATGTGATAACCTTCAAATCATTCATATAAAAATATGAGGTTTATGTTCCTTCTTTTATGTATATTTTTAAACTTTCTACTAAATAAATATTAATTTTTTTTGCTCTAACAACTGAACGGTTTTGAAATTTATGCAAATGTGTTACTATTGTCATGATGAAATTGATTTTGATTATAAAGAAAAAAAAAGGAATTTTCTAAAAAAGTTATGTATGACTTTCATAATCAAATCTGACAATTCATGTTCAAAATATCTGCAAATGTTTTCTTAACTGTTATTATATCTGAAATGTATTTAAAAGTATCATTTCATTGATATTTTCTCTGTAATATAAAATTTCAGATATTTTCTTCCACATTTGTGAATGGTGACACAAAAGAAAACATGAATTCAAAAAAATCAGGAAATACATCTTCACCTCATGGTGCAATAAATAGTGATTCTTGTTCTGAACCAGTTGCTCCG
Organism: Latrodectus geometricus; assembly: GCA_026290005.1. Classification (NCBI taxonomy): domain Eukaryota; kingdom Metazoa; phylum Arthropoda; class Arachnida; order Araneae; family Theridiidae; genus Latrodectus; species Latrodectus geometricus. The sequence continues at coordinate 7,641 of JAPDSC010150713.1, forward strand.
CAACGTAGATCAAAACGTGAGACTGTATATGTTATGGATGCTGGAAGACCGCCTGGTCGTTCAGAACAAATGTCTCGCTCATCTCACTCAAATTACTCTGTGTCTCCTCGAGCGGAAAGCATGTATTTAGAAAACTCTAATTCTAATCAACGTGTAATGGTTGTGCAACCATCATATGTGCAGCGCCAATCATATCATTCCCTTATGTCATCATCAATACAAGGACATTCTGCTACGACTACATCCCAAAAGTCATTTTCATCCTCAAGTACACAGCAGTCATCTTCCAGGACTTCTCATTCGAATGTTAGTTGCTCTCAACAAGCAAGAAATGCTGTATCGCAACCGCAGAGAACTAGGACAAAGCCTTTAGTGGTGTATAACCCTTCTTGGAATGGTAAGCTGTTAAATAATATTTTTCATCTAACATTTTTACTATATACATTGACTGAAATTTATATAAATTAAAAAAAATATTTAAAAACCATATCCATTACAGACAATAACTTTCACTTGGTGAAATATATGCTTCAAAACTACTTGTCTGTTTAAATTCTATTTATTAGTAACTTCAATAAAAAATGTAAAAAATATAGGAACTTAAGAAATATTAAAATTATGTAATCACTTCAAACCTTAAAAATTGAATACATTTTTATAAGTTAACTTAGATCTAAGTATCTGAATAATCTAAGTATCTGAAGATGCAGATAATAAGTAATGGGCTAATAATCCAATTAGAATGAGCCAATTCTCTGAATTATGTTGTAAAATATCTGTTGTCAAAATATTATCTTATGGCCACTTCTCAGTTTCAAAGACTCCTCTGTCTGTTACAAAATGTAAAATTAAAATATTTAACTGAAAAAAAAAATTTTTTTTCGTAATAACATCGAATGATTTATTTTCTCCTACAATATAAAAAACATTAGAAAAAATTTTAAAGTATTGTAAATATTTACATGATGTTGATCATGAAAAATTTATTGGATTCAGAACACCAGGTATATTTATCACCTGCTGCTTTGAACTAATATGTTAGAAAGTTCATTGTAGATTGATATTCATGTTGTTCTGATTAATGCCTTATTGTCAAAATACAGAATTCTCATTCTTTAATAACTTGAGCTATTTACTCCAAATAATCAGCTCAATTCTTATTCCTTATCTGATTAACTCACAGAATAATTCAAAATAAAGCATATCAAGTATTTTTGATACTGCTTTCTGACAAAATATCTATATATTCTGGTATACAAGAAAGATTTATTCATCTCTGGTATGTTTAAGGTGAAAAATATATATTAATATAACTCAATATAGTGTATAACCCAAAGTTTCATAAATTGAAATTATATCTAAGTTCTGTATACTTTGAAATTCTTTGTAAGCTCTTATTTGTAAGTTGAAAGCATTATTAAATTTGTATTTATTTATTTCACGTTTTAATAGTAAAAATATTAATTGATTTTTTATATTGTATCAAATTTTAAATTGAGTATTGTATATAAAATTTAATAAAAAAAATTCTATTTCTAATAGAGGTAAAAATTTTTAAATTGAATATTAGATATTTTTTATTCTAATAATTTTGATATTTTCAAATTTATTTCATTTTCATTTTTACAAATAAAATATCTATTTTTTACATATATATATTTCATTTATTTTTTGTAAACAAATGTTAAATTGCTAATGTTTAAATACTATACAAAATATATTTACTTTTCTTGAAAGTTGTATTTCATTAATAGAAGATTATCTGAATGATTATTCTTTTTTAAGTTATGATGTCTTATCAAAGAGCACAAAATAATATAATTTCAAATTTCCATGTGCCTATTTATTACATTTTTAAAACCTTATATTAATAATGAGTTATATAACTATGATAAATATTAATTAAATATATATGTTTCAAAGAAAATTTAGAGCTTTATTTTATATGTGCCCCTGCTACATAAAAAGTGAAAAAATTTTTATATATCAGATCATCATACCTCAAGTAGCAGCAGCTCTGAATCTCTCCACTCTCCTCGTTCTTCTGGAAATTCTAGCCATCATATGCTGACACACACATCACCTTCTTCTTTAAAATCTAGTTCATCACATCACCAACCTCTATCACATGGCTCTCCACCTGTGCGTACCAGCTCTTCCCACCACCAGTTAGCAACACATTCTGCACCAGCTTCAACAACCCACCACCATTCCACTGCTAATCAGTCTATAAAAACTAGTCCATCGCAACACCGAAGAATGGATAAATCTGCCTACAGTCCAGCCCATTCTCCAAACCGAACTGATAGCCGATCAGGTGAAAGTCGTAGAATAAGTGGAGGCATTCCAGTTAATGTTGGAGCTGAAAAACCTAGGCGAAGTAGTAGAGCTGCTTTAGATGTGGTTGGACATCAACGGCATGGTTCTACAGGTTTGATAGTTTTATATATTCTTTCATTATATATTTACTTAACTCCAATTTTTAAATTTTATAGTTTAGATAGTTAAAATTAATATAAATATCATGATCTGTAAATACCTTGAAGTTTTTAAGTAGATTGGGTTTAATAAATTTTTCCTTCCTTGCTGAATATAATTATTTTATCTATTCTCCTACCCTTTCTGAACTAACAAAAATCATCCTTTTAATTATAATTTTCATTTTCTTAAAGTGTTATATTTATCTATCATTTTTAATAAGTCACAAAAAATGTGTTAAAATATGAAAGTTATTTGCATCTCTTTTATTAGTGCACTTTGCATCATTAATTTGTAAAACAAAACTATAAAATTAAATATAGACTAAGAATGCATAAAATCGATTTTTTATCCCTTAAGATAATTATTGTATATAAAAATTATTTTTAATCAAACATATTTTTATTGTTATATATATTTTTATAGGATCAAGGGATTATTTTGTTAGTGGAGTTCGACAAAACAGCGTGTAAGTATATAGACCTCTTAATTTTTCATATTCTCACTAACAGTTTCAAATTTCCAATTTTTCCATGTTTAATTGTTTTCTTGTGTTTTTCTGAAATTAACTCAAATTACTAACGTTTTAAGTATTAAAAATTGAAAATAAAATTTAACTTCCATTATATATATTATTTTAAGTTAATTAAAAAGCATATTTTTGTTACACACACACATATATATATATATATATATATATATATATATACATACATACATACATATAAGGGTTCCAAAAATAGAAAACCCTTACAAAAAGTTAACACAGTTAGCTAGGGTTTCCTTCTACATCTTGCAAATTGATGATTTGCCATGATCTTCGCATTGTGCCTTTTGATATCTCCAATAGCTGTGTGATTGATTACCAATACACTGACCAGATAGGACTCCCATTATCCACCATTTTTGGATACCTGACTAGTCTCTCATTTTAGCAATGATTTGCAATACCTTTGAGATTATAAGCAAATGAAATATAAAAGATTAGTAGTTACATATTTGTTTTTTTAGTCTTGCACTATCTTATGTTAATCTCTGTTTCCAGCAAGGCATTTCCATTAATTTGGACAATCTCTGTATATATGTAATATATCATAAAAAATGTCACTGTACATTGAAATAGTTTGACAGAAAATTTTAAGAGTGATATATAAAAGACCATTCAAATTTCTACAAGTTCATAATCAATCTTATTTATTATTTACCGTGATTGTCCTGATAAATAAATAAATGAGCTTTATAGTTGCTTTTTCATCTAAGTTGCCATGGAAAGAACTTAACCCTTCTTTGCCTGATTTTTTCTTTATTGGTGAAATAAATCAAGTTGCTATAATTCATGTTCAAATAATATATATGATATAATTCATGTTTATTTTTGACAGCTATGTTTCTTTTTATGCAATAGACATTAAAAAGGTATCCAAACACGATCAACTTAAAGTGAACTTGTTCTTTTATATAATTGTTACTTATTACTATATATGCATAACACTCATTTTTTTATGACATTGAATAAAACATTTCATAAGGAAACATTTGTTCAAAATTGCATGATATTAGAATTCTCCTTTATATTTTTATAGTTTCCCTGCTAGTCCATCAACATCATCGTCTTCATCGTCATCTTCTGTACCATCTGGAAATGGAAGGTAAAATAATAAGATCACTTAATACAAAATACATTATTTTAAATTTTTATAAAAACACTTTTTATGCATATAAAAATTGCTAGTGTGTACAAACAAAATTATTAGTCAACACTAACAAATCCCTGTAATTAAAAATATAAATATTTATCTATTGCTGATTTCATTGAATATTATAAGTGAATTATATTATTAAATATTCATAACTGTAATACTAATTCATACATTAAATGATGAGCTATACATCAAACATTCTATTATTTCATGCAAATATTTAAAATTCTATTTATTAATTTCATTAATTATATGGAATATAAATAATCATTCCTGTGGAATTCACCTAAATTTCAGGAAATAGCCAAAAATTTATGTTCTGCATATTTTATATGAGATTATAAAATATAATTTCGTTAGATGTATGTATTCATAGGTATAGAAACATTTGTTTTATTTTTGAGGAGTACCATAAAAAAATTTTTTTTCATGCAATGCCTCAAAGGGAGCAACATGCAAAGGAAATTTGTACAAAATGGTATAAGAATATGCCTTTATATTTCTAAAGCTATCCAACTAGTTCATCAACTTCATTTTTAACTATTTTAATTGATTTAGTTCCAATTTCAAATCCAGGAATTTACTCTTATCTAAAATTCTGTAAAATTAATCTTTTTTAAAGTAATTAAAATAAATTATCACTGTCGTTTCTTCTTTAATAAACTTATAGTTTTTACTTTCTTCACAAAGATACATTATGATAAAATTTTCTCTGATGTATTGTGTTTCGCTAGTGCTATTCAAATATATTTCATTTGTTTTTGTGTTGAGAATTTTCTATATTACTGGTGACTAAGTTAATTCAAATTTTTATCTAGTTTGTGGTTTTTACAATCGTTTTTTTTTAAAAAAAACATTTCATTCAACTGAATTTAATGATGGTCATTTTTTTCTTACCATATTGATTTTATTTTACAATGTAGTAATTCCAATCAATTTTATTACTTCAGTTTTTTAAGTAAATTGACTTTTTGTTCTGAAAAATAATTTACATTCATTATTGCAATTCTGTTTTCCCTTGCTATTTTCTCATACCTTGAAAGAGTCTACTGCTTGAAATATTAAGGAGTCTTGTGTTCATCCATACAAACCATCTTTAAATTTTTAAGTTCATAAAATAAGAAATTTCTAAGTAGTTACAATGCTTATCTGCAACATTTAACTGTTCAGAAGCATTGAAGATGGTATATTTATTAATGTTTTTAACCATGACATTTATCAATATTATAAATATATGGAAGGGTATAAAATAAATAAAGATATTATAAATATTAGCTCTAATTTAGATTAGATAAAATTTTGATAATATCAGTATATTTCTTCGATTTTCTATTTGTGTGTATTTTATGAAAATTATGTATGATGTTTTTTTTTATTATTTTAATGTAAACATCATACATTATCTTCATAGCATTCATCATTAAATAAATAATGACTGCAACAAATACAAATAATTTATGAGTAATCATAACATGTCTTTTTTTGAAAAGTCATGTTCATAAATCAATCAAAGTAAAGTTTGAACATTTTAAATACATTTAAAATTAGCAAATATTTAATTCATTATTCCGTACGGTTCATAGAATATAAGTAACATTCCAATTTTAATCTTATCATTATTTAAAAAGATTTCAATAATAAACTTTTTTTTAATTATTTAATTTTTTTTGTTGTAACCAGAACGTTTTTCTTATAGACGTGTACGTACACTTTATGCTTGTGTGGGTGAAAATGAATCAGAATTATCATTTGAACCAAATCAAATAATATATAATGGTAACTATAATTTTTATTTTTAAATGAAATAATATGAATTTAAATTACTATATGTATTTCATGTGCAAATAGCAATTTGTTACTTACCTAAATTTATTTTAGTTTTTGTTCTTGTTTAATATATTGATAAATGTATGCATAGATAAATATATGGATCTCTCTGAAGACTGAATGTATTCATTTTCAGTTTATGAATATGTAACTTATTTAATGTTAACCTAATTTAAACCTAATATTAGAATAATAAAAAGGAATTGTCTCATATCCTTATGATATTTCTTAAAAGTAAATTGACTAAATATGGGCTCTTTTTTTCATGAGTATGATTAGTTGTTTTCTTATATATTTAATCTATTCTTTTATTTTTTCATTTAATTCAGATTTTAATTTGTTTTGCCAAATATTTTTACTTATGTTAATAAAAATATGAATTACAGGAACATTTGTTGTATTCTAGTATATGAAATGTTTCAAATAGTTTTTAAAAAATGATAGTAGAGTTCAAGGAAGAAACATAAAAAAGTTTTTCTTTTTATATAATATTTCTTTAAAAACAAAACATAATCCTCCCTCTCATAAAAATTAAAGGTATTTAAAAACATTTATGAGACTGGCATTATTTTAATTGAAAGCATTAATTATAAAGTATGAAAATAATTTAAAAGCAAAATATTCAGAAAATGTATGTGATTGCACAAGTCTGTAGAAAAAGTATAATCACAGATAGATTCAATATTTAGAAAGGATTATACTTAGAAAAATATGAAAACAAAATAATTTCCTTCCCCTTAGATTATACACTGTGGTCTAAAGTCATGCTAATTTCAGATATTGGTCAATCAGACCATGGCAAACTAGTTTTTCATAGAAAAATATCCAAAAACTAAATCACTATATGAAAACCATAAAAATAGTGTATTTCTCCTAAAATTATGTTTTCTGATTAAGATTATTTCAAATAAATATTAGTTGTATTTTAATTTTTTTTTTCCTTTAAGAAATTCATATTTATGACTAGACACACACCCAGAAAATGTCTCTTATGAAATCTAGTTTACATAAATTGTGTCATTATATTCACTCTCATGCAATCTGTCATTATTTATAATGATAATAATCTTCCAAAAAAAGTGTCTTATAAAAAGTATTCAAACCCATAAATTTTTAAGTGTATCTTATAATAAATTGCTATGAAAATTAAACACAATTTGTGCGTTTACTAATAATCATCTCTAATTTTATTGGATAAATAATGTTTTACTAATATTTCAATTTTTACTATTCAAAATAAACTGTTATGTTCATACCAATTTTTTTTCTTTTTTTGCCATCATAAAATGTATGTTGATTCATATTAATAAAGTGATTAAAAACAGGTTAAATTCATATGGTATGATTTAAATTTATTTTTAATGAGTTAAGCATCTATATGATTCATTGTTAAAGTTATGAATGTAATAATATGTAAAATAAAATAACAATTTATGTGAGCGAAATTAGATTTATTTTTAATTTTTATTTCTCTATGCTTACAGTACGACAATCAAGGGAACCTGGTTGGTTAGAAGGCTGTTTAAATGGACGAACTGGACTTATACCAGAAAACTATGTGGAATGTCTCCCTTGATTTTTAAATACAAGATTAAGTTATGAAATTGAATTAGAAAACTTCGATGTAAAATTTAAGACGAAAAATATCTATTAAAAGTATAAAGAAAACAGGGTGTATATATAATGAAAATATGAGTAATGTACAAAAAAATGTTAAGAATAAGAAGTTAATTCTATATTTTCTGCATAATCACAAAAGTTATGTCGAATATTTCGCCTCAAAGCAAAAACTACTTTTGTAACTAAATGTCTGAAATAAAGTGTATTCAAATGGGATAAAAGTTTACAAAGTTTAACAATTCTGAAAATTATATTTATTGATAATTTTCTCTGTCAAAAAATTTAATATATTAAGATTATATATGAATTATAATTAAATTCTGTAAGAATAATTATTTTCTCAAGTATTTATTATTTTATTTGCTTTATTCGAAAGATAATTTTTTCATATATAAATTTATAAATAGGTAATAATTGTATGTACAGAAAACATAGTTTTACTTTTTTTTAATTTATTGCCTTTAGTTGATTTAACTCCATTCAAATAAGATTTCTTCTAAGCATCGATAATATTCTATCTGTGTATTCGTCAACATATTTATGCTACTAATGTGTTGTAAGTATCAGAAAAATATGTTATTTTTGTCTTTATGTAAAAAATTAAATAAACAATTGCTCAAATTTGTGAAAAAATTGACTATGTAATATCAAAATTTTGCAAGCTTGCACTAACTTAACTTGAATCCATTATAATGCTCTTTCTATTTTAGTGCTAAAATGAAGTACTGAAAATCTTTTGCTATTGTATAATGAATACTGAGTCATTTCAACACAAAATTACATTTATAATTTGATTATTTTGATATTGTTTAACCTGCTTAATAACCAAAGTATAATTTTGATAAAACATCCTAGTCATCTTTTCACTATCCTTATATAATTTCAGTTTCCAAATTAAAAACAAAAATTCTTTATTATTTAAATTAATACTCTATAACGATAGGATTTAAATTATATTTATTGATTATTTTCAGTCTCATAAAATTTAATATATTAAGATATTTGAATTACAACTACATTCTGTAAGAATTATTTTCTCAAGTATTCATTATTTTATCATTTTATTTGCTTTATGCAAAAGATAATTTCTTCATCCATAAATTTATAAATAGATAATAATGAATTATATTAAAAAATATGAATGAAAATAAGATTAATAAGCTATGCCCAATTATGAAGATTAACAAATGATGTTAATCCTTACTATGCATTTGTTATAAAATTTGAAATACTCCTTATTTTAATGTACAATATTTAAACTGTACTGGCTTTGTCAATTTTTTTTTTACTTCAGAATTTTAATTTAGTTTCTATTTGAATATTTACATTGAATTTAAATTTGAACTAAAATTGAAATTTATGAAATTATATTACGTCAGACAAAACAAAATCAATGTATGATTAATTTGTATAGTTCTATGTCTCTGTTTTACAGTTAAAACAATTATTCATCAGTTATCTGTAAAGTACTTCTAAAATATAGTTTACATAATCATTATTAAAACAATATTTGATACTTTATTGTTATTTATCAGAATGACAGTTCTTTAGTTTATGCATCTTTATTGTAAAAATTCTATTCATGCTTTTGAAACATTGAATTTTTCCAAAGAAAATATATTATTTTTATTTTCTCGCTTTATTAATTAGTTAGTTGTATAGTATTAAGAAAGGAATTAGTATAATTCTTGTATAGAAAAATTTAAATTCATGTTTATAAATTCTATCATTTTAACAAATATTAGGCTACTAATAAATCTGCTTTTTATTAGTTTCATTTAGGAATTTATTTTTGCATATTTTATTTAGGCAATAATTATCTTAAAATTATTCTAGTCTATATATATATAAACATACTTATAGCAACTATTATCTGTTTATTCTATGTTTGGTTAAAACTTTTGTATTTTATTTTAAAGGCGAACTGTAGCATAAAGCAATCTGTTAAAATGTTTCAAATTACTAGGAATATAATGTGGAAATAAGGTAGACATATCAGTAAAGAAAATTTTTTCTTACATTTTATTATAATATCTATTTTTTTCTAAGATTACAGCACAAAGAGGTATTTTAATGCTTTATATGAATTTGAATACTTGAACATAGGTTTCTAGATTTAACTACTCTTTTCATACGAAAACATATAAGAGGCATATCGTAAAATTATGAAAAATATCAAAGATTATTAAAAATATCAATGCATATATTCTGTCAATCTTATTTTAAAAAAGGTTTTTTAAAACTCATTTACTATTTTTAATTTTTCTTAACACTGTATACAAGTGTATGTAAGTGCCATTTGTATATACATTAAAGAGTTATACTTCCGAAGTTACTTTTCTTAATTGCTCTGTTTATGTAAATGTTTTATTGTTTTGAAAAGTTTATCTGTATTTGATGGGTAGAATATAAACCGATTGCTGGCAATCAATAGTTAAATAAATGTTTGAATTTATACCTTTATTATATTTTACTGTTAACTTTTGTACAAGACAAAAGCTTGCAGGTTTTAAAGAATAAATTTTTTATCAGGACTGTAATCTATAATAAATATGTAAAATAGTATGAAATCTTAAAAAGCAAACTTTTTATGATGATAAGGAATATATTTTTATTCAGTTCTGAGAGTCTCTTTTTCCTTCTTTGTTCTGTAACTTTCTTCTTTAATGTCTTTTTTCTTTGCAAAAATATCAAAAGTTTTAAATAAATGTTTCCATAGAGCAGATTATGAATTTTTTATAATTATGTAATTAAATGAGCTTTCTTTTTTTATAAAATAATTCTTCTGTTTATAACTTATTTATTTTATTTTATTTTATTTGAAAGTATTTTATCAAATGTTCCTTATTCTAAAACTGTTGTGTTCTATTCAGCAATAAAATCAGCAAGCTTTTGTTTGCAGCGCTTTAGTTTATAGTCAACTATCTGTTTTATATTGTTATATCTTTAGTATATTTAAATTGAAAAGAAAATGTTTGCAATGCTTTGCAATAGAGCATTTCCTGTGCAATGAAATATAAATTTATTATAATATGTCTGTAAATACATATATATACCTAAAATTTATGTATATTCCTATGTTTTATCATTAATAATTATGTTATTTTTTGTTGAATTACTTTAAAATATATTAATATATTTTAGTTAAAAGTAAAGAGAAACTATAAGTGTAAATTTGGCTGAATGTGATTATGTTTCTCGTTCTCTGTATTTTTTCTTTTTACTACAAAATGAAAGAATATTCTTTGTTTTTTTTTTTTTTTTTTTTTATCTTTGTAATGGTGACAAGAACTTATTGAATATGATTTTTGGTAAATTTTCATTTAAACACTGCTTGTGTAAATCACGTGCTTTCACATAATTATTCTTATTTGAATAAATTTTAAAATATTCATTTGTGTGGTTTTCATTGTTCACAGTGTTATACATTATTTTTGGATATTATTAATCCATATAAATAAAATTCTTATTTTGTATGTCCAACATCTAAAACTAAAATGAAAATAGTTACATGGAATTGAAATAAACCTTAGAATGTTAATGTGACAAATTTGCAATTTAGGTTGTATTTCATTCTAAAATTTTAACTATAGCATTTGCAGTTCATTTAAAAAATGCTATTTCATACTAATTTGAATGTTACTGTAAAGTTCCCTATGCTGTGATTCATAACATTGCAGAACTGTATTACTTTCAAGAAAGAATACTTAAAATGCTTTCCGCTTCCTTAAACATAGCTTATGCTTAAATGCTAGGATTGAAGGAAAGGTGTAAATGGGGCAATTAAATTACCATCTTCAATCATTTCCAAGTAATTTTTTTAAAATGTTTAGTTTTTAATTAATTTTTAAAAGGAATTTTCAATTGAAACTTCATACCTAAAAAGAGTTTTCAAACGTTCTGTGCCTCATTCAGTTTGCTTTTAGTTGATCTGTTCAAGACTGGATTTCATACTGAGTTAAGTCAACATAATTAAAAAATAGTAGATATATTTTCCCCAAAAACTATGAATGCATGTTTTCCACTAGAAACCACAGTCTTCTAGTTTTTTTTTATAAATTTGTAGCAAAAGTTGTATAAGTATTTCATTTATATGTATATTAAAAATAACGATATGTTATTTTTTTCAAAGAACCCTGAAAAAAGCACAAATATAATACAATATATATATATTGGTTTCCATAAAATACATGTTATTTCTGTTTCCTTAGTCCTTCTTTGAAATGTTATTAATACTATAAAATGGGGGTTGTGTTAGTAATATAATTATTTGTGCTTTCATATATTTTGTGAAAAAAAATCATTGAAGTTCATGTTTAACTGCATGAAATTACATTTAATATTAATATTATGTTAATTAACAATAAGAAATAATTTTTTAAAAAGAAAGGTAAAGTTCAAAAAAATTATCAGTGTCCTATTGCATTTATTGCTGTTATATGAAATACATAACTTTAGAGAAAAAATATATGATATGTATGTAAATAATATATAAAAATAGAGCCTTTTAATGCCTGAAATTTTAATATTCAACTTTTAAATCATAATTATACATTTGCAGTTGTTTTGTTTTTAAAATTAAGTTGTATGTATGTTACAATTATATAATGTTCTTTTCCACAAAAGTTTAACAGCGGTTGTCACAATTGTTCAAATAATAAAACATTTTGTTTTCCTGCTATATTATACTGATCGTGTCAATCAAAAAGTATAATGAAATAAATCTGACGTATTTTATTTTTCCAAGAAATAAGTACTTTTGAAGTATAGGTGAATATCATATTTTTACTGTAATAAAATTTTTAGTGAGGGACTTATGCTTTAAGAAAACTTTAATAGTTTCAATTTTGATTTTCCAAAATAATAATAAAATGTATAGTGTGGTGAATTTCTTTATGTTGCCGAATGATGAAGCTCGTCATCGTACATAAACTATTTTTATTAGCCTACATTACAACACACCACACACAACACAAAACAGTTAACATTGATATACATTGTAACACTCGTGGGCACATTTAAGAGACGTCCTGTCTCTCCTGTTGCTTTTGTCAGACTGCCTTCGACTTCCTTAGTTCTCCGCGAGGGGGCGCTGTTATTAGGTCCGTTGCGCTGTTACTATGTCCGTTACAGACTCCCCCTCTGGTTCCGTAAATTCGTCCTCGATCAGGAACCAGCAAGGCATAATTTGAGTTAGGGTTCTTTGGACGACCACGTTTTCGCAGAGGCATAATTGGGGTCGCCTCATTGTCACTGCAAAGACGAAGGGCAGACGTGTGGTAGGGTCCCAGAATCTCTTCAGGATTATCAGGATGGGCCACTTCATACGTTGTCGGAGAACGTTGGGTTACCACAACGTACTGTCCGTCTCTTTTTGGCATGAATTTAGCTGTTTTCTTACGAGCAGCATTGCTAAGGGGATGCAGAGTTACCCAAACTTTATCACCAGGTTTAAACTGAACGGCTTTACGGCGTCGCTTATCTGCATAAACCTTCCTTTCATCTTGTTTCATTTCTACTCTTTCTCTTATTTCAGCAGAAATATTAGCCAGTCTTTTTAAGTATGGGGTGATTTCGGGAACAAAATTTTCGTTGTTTACAATAGCTCTGAAGTCGTTTGTCACATCATCGATTGTTCTCATTTCTCGACCGAATTGTAGGTAAGCAGCAGTTTCTCCTGTTGTATCACACTTAGCACTGTTCATGGCGAACCTTATTACTGGAAGCTTATCTTCCCATTGATCGTGTCGATCTTGAACTAAGATTGCGAGTCTTGGCTTCAAATCCCGATTTTTTCGCTCAACAGGGTTGGCCTGTGGGTGGTATACAGGTATTACAGCTTGATCAATTTGCAATAGGTAACATAGTTGTTGCATCACTGCTCCCACAAACTGTGAACCATTGTCACTAATCAGTCGCCTGGGTAGACCATATCGTAATATTACTTCTTCTAACAAAGTTACTGCACATTCTTTCGCTGTGGCTTGGGTGAGAGCAAACAGCTCAACCCATCTAGTACAGCAATCTTCCACAATGAAAATCCATTTCTTTCCATTGGGACTTTCAGGAAAAGGTCCGAACAAATCGATGGAAAGTGTTTCGAATCGTTGAGAGTACACCGGAGTCCTCAGAAGTCCAGCTGGTTTCTGGTTCGAAGGTTTATACCGATTACAATCAGCACAGTTTTTTATGTACTGAGTTATGTATGAACGCATTCCAGGGAAATAATAACGGGAGGCAATTTTGTAGAAAGTGCGTTCTGCACCATAATGTCCGGCATATGGGGAATCGTGATACTCTTTTAAGATTCTTTCTCGTTCCTGAACAGGGACTACCAGTTGGGCCTCTTCCGAGTCAGATTCTGGAGCGTAACGATATAAAACTCCCTGAGACATGATGTATCCTCGGTTGGTCCAATTCATGTAATTTTCATCTTTTGTTCCACTTTCGAAACAATCAATTATCTTCTTTATGTCTGGGTCATTTAGTTGTTCAGTTCTGATGTCACGTGCACTTCGTGATGGTAAGTCAACGACAACAGTGCATAGATTACAGGTTGTTTCTTCATGCTTGCACACAGGTCTGGATAGCATGTCGGCTACTACATTAGCTTTTCCTGTAATGTATTCTACCTTTAAATCATACGATTGGATTTGTAACGCCCACCTTGCAAGGCGACCAGTAGGTGATTTGAGACTTAGTAACCATCTTAAGGGCTGATGATCAGTTATAACTGTTATTGGAGATCCTTCGATGTAACCTCGGAACTTTTCCAAAGACCATATTACTGCCAAGGCTTCACGTTCTGTGGTCGTATAATTCCTTTCGGCTGATGTTAGCAGGCGGCTAGCATACTCGATTGGATGTTCTTCAGGGCCTTGTCCTTGAGTTAGTATTGCACCCAGTGCGTAATTTGAAGCGTCCGTTCTGAGAATAAAAGGTTTGGTCTCATCTACTTGTTTCAACACAGGGGGTGAAATCAAGCGTTTTTTCAAACATTCAAAAGCCGCTTGTTCTTCCTGTTCCCACTTCCAAGTGGAGCGCTTCTTAGTAAGGTTACTCAACGGCCTTGAGATCTCTGCGAAATTAGGAATGTAACGACGATACCAGCTACATGTTTGAAGAAAACTCTGTAACTGCTTTACATTCTTTGGTGAGGGAATTTGGACAATGGCTGTCACTTTAACAGGGTCTACTTCTATTCCAGAACTTGTGATGTAATGTCCCAGATATTTGACTTTCGAGCAAGCAAAATGGCATTTTGCACGATTAGCATGCAATTTGAACTTTTGGAGTCGTTCAAATACAGCTTTCAAATCTTCTAGGTGTCCTTCGAAAGTTGAAGACATAACAATAATATCATCCAAGTATGTTAAAGTATTAACCTTTAATCCATTGCAGAAAAGGTCCATAAGTCTCTGGAAAGTGGCTGGTGCCGTTTTCAATCCAAAAGGCATTCTGGTGAATCTGTAAACACCAAATGGGCAAACAAAGGCTGTTTTGTCTTTATCTGGTGGATACATTTTTATTTGGTGGTATCCTGATTTTAGATCTATTGTCGACATGTAAGCAGTTTGCTTTGCACTTTGTAAAAGATCGTCCATTCGTGGTAACGGGTATTGATCTGACTTGGTAACAGCATTTAGTTTCCTATAGTCAATGCAAAGACGAAATTCTCCATTTGGTTTCGGAATAAGAACCACGGGTGAAGCATACGGTGATTCGCATTCTTCTATCACACCTGAAGCAAGAAGTGCTTCGATCTCTTTCTTTAGGATGTCTTTCCGGGCAGGTGAAAGTTGATAAGGCGTAGTAGCTACTGGAGGAGCATCACCAGTGTCAATTCGATGTTCGATGAAAGGTGTCGGGTCTCCCCCTGGACGGAAGCAATTTTCATACTGAGAAATGAGTGAATTCATTTGCTTGCGTTGGTTTTCAGTTAACTGTTCACCTTCGTCTGAACGAAGTAGGTGAGGGCTTGCTAGGGTAGCAGTTTCATTCAAGTCGCAGGATTGGGCTAATAGAGTTTCAGCAAACTGGAACCGTTTCTTTGGGTTATCATCAAAGTACCAAGTTCGATCTCGAAGATTTAGTACTATGCCAGTTTTCTCAAGAAAATCCGTACCAAGCAGGGTACGATTCCTTTTAGCATCTGGGAGAGCCATCAAGGTCAATGAGAAATGTCGACCTTCAAGTCCGACAGTTACACAGGTTGTGTAAACGTCTCTCACTTTCTGGGTACCGTCAGCAAGTGTCATGGTGAGACAGGATTTCTCAAATTTAGATCCTTCTTCTTTAAGGATTTGATATAATCTTTCACCAGCAATGGAATGGGTTGCACCACTATCAGCACATGCTGTTCCCGATATGCCATTTATCGTTAGGTTAATAATAGAATTCTGAGTAGGGGTATGTAAAGAATGAATTTCTATTTTGTCGAAATGAGTAGAACCTAAACTTGCAGAAGGATTACAAGTTGGACATTTCGTTTTAATGAAACCTGGTCTTCCACAACCATAGCAGGTCAACGTTGGTTTCTCAGAGTTGTTAATTGGCTTGGACCTATTAACTTTTTCAGAGCGAAATGTCTTATTATTGAACATTAGTTTTGAATCTTCATGTCGAGTATTTGGAGGTTTTCTTGTATCGGAGGAAGCTAGGTTCTTCTTTTGATTAATGTGTAGGGAATCATAAGTATCCAACTTCTCTACTAACTCAAGGGGTGAGTT
Source organism: Latrodectus geometricus (assembly GCA_026290005.1). Lineage (NCBI taxonomy): Eukaryota > Metazoa > Arthropoda > Arachnida > Araneae > Theridiidae > Latrodectus > Latrodectus geometricus. The sequence goes on from JAPDSC010150713.1 coordinate 23,995, forward strand.
TAAATCAGGCCATAAATCAATAAGATGCTCTTTTACTTCTTGAGGCACTCTTTTCTTGATTTGATCAGCTATCATAAGTTCTTTCAGCTGCTGAAAATCCTTAATTTGAAGTTCAGACAACCAACCCTCTAAATAACTTGATAATTCAAAATAATAATCACGCCAATTGTGATCAGAAGTTTTGCGATGCATTGAAAACAATTGCCTATACTTGTCTGCAGTCAATTTGAATCTTCTTAAAAGCATAATCTTCACTTTCTTGTAATCATTAAATTCTTCCTCTGGTTCTTGGGCTATAAGCCTTCCTACGTCAGCTGGCAATCGTCCAATCAAATAGGGAACCCAAGTTTCTTCAGGAACTTTCAGAAACTTCAGCTGGCGTTCAAAAAGATTGAGAAACATCGCCATGTCACCTTCTTCAGGATTGAATCGAGGGAGGATTCCTTGTAGGTCCAATTTTGGTGGATTGTTTACTACATTAGAAGTTGTTGCAGTATTTTGGATGATCCTTTGGCTTTCAAGTTGTAGTTTCAGACGTTCCAATTCAAAAGCTCTCTCCTTGTCAAGTTTGCTAGCATTAGCAGCTTCTTCATCTAATTTCTCTTTTTGGATTCGTTCTTCAATTATATTAGTTAACATATTCTTTACTAAGTCCTCATCATAGTTTGGTGACTTTGTGATCAAATCTTTTAATTCTAGGACCTTTAGACCGTCTGCCCCGTCTAACCCCATTTCTTGTGCAAGAAGCCTGAGATCTTCTTTACGTCCTTTTCCCAAATATGATGCCATTTTTATTTAAAGAAAACAATGTCCTAAAAATGCTAATATTACTAGGTATTTTAGAGTTCTATGAACCTGAATTTCAATAATATTTCACAATATACAAATTAACTATTAATATTCTAATAAAGATACAAAATAGCAACACTTTACTGCAAGAAAAATTCAATGAAACATTAACATTTGCATTAAATATAAAAGAACACGCAATATAGAAAGAAAAATTTTCTGTGGATAAATGCCATATACAAGTGATACGAAATAACCCTTTTATAAAAATACACTTGCTTAATACTCTTTAAATATTTAAATATTCTGAAATATTTTATTACATTTCCTAGATATTAAATGCTTTCGACACATTATATACTGTTCAAAATATCATTAAAATATATGCAATTTACAAGAAATACAAAGAATAAATTCTAATATCTTCACCGCTGCTATTTCCTTTTAAAAAAAATAAATTTATATGATAAGACACCAAAAATAAGCAAAGAATAAAAATCTAATTGAAAGAAATATTACTCAATTTTATTTTTGTTAATACCATTCGCTTGGAAAGCAACTAAGAGGAATACGAACATGAGTCATACAAAATAACATAAATCGAAACAGTTCTTTTTCGTGCATTTACATCAGATCAAATAATAAATATATTTGAGGCAGAAATATTTTCAACTAATAAATTCTGAATAACTAGATGTTCTGAATAACTATTTTATAATTATATAAATTCTGAATAACTTCTGAATTATTTCCTTTTACTGCCAGGGTGGCAAAGATTAAAATGTACACTTTGATATTTAAAATCAAAACAAAACAAATCTACTTATCTTTGAAGTAATCCGCTAATGAAGATAAGGACTTTCCAGTGCCTATCACTTAGACGGTTTTCAGCACCTAGGATTAGGCTTAAAACCTGAGCCAAACAAAACAAGCCGCGAGTTGGGCGCCAATTTTTTTTGTGGTGAATTTCTTTATGTTGCCGAATGATGAAGCTCGTCATCGTACATAAACTATTTTTATTAGCCTACATTACAACACACCACACACAACACAAAACAGTTAACATTGATATACATTGTAACACTCGTGGGCACATTTAAGAGACGTCCTGTCTCTCCTGTTGCTTTTGTCAGACTGCCTTCGACTTCCTTAGTTCTCCGCGAGGGGGCGCTGTTATTAGGTCCGTTGCGCTGTTACTATGTCCGTTACAATAGTAATTTTTTTAGTTATTTTTAAAGGAAATTATTCTTCTCTTTATGTGATTACTATAATGAACATGTTGATATTTTTTATTAATTTGGAAAACTAGGTTTTTAAAGGTTATAAATAACAACACTTACACTCAATGTATAAAGATATGATCCATTTATTCATTTGTGCCAATAAATAAGGTATGTATTGCCCACCTTTTATATTACATCTTGTAATATTGAGAAAAATTATGTATTTAATTACATTTCTTTAAAGTTCTAAAATGATTTTAACAAACTGAACTTTACATTTGTGTGTTTCAATATTTTTCTCTATTTGCGAAAAAGAACATGTATTACAGCAATGCAATCGAAGAAAGCTTGAATATTATTAATAATAATGCATTTTTAAATACAAGTATCTTAAAAATAGTAATAAATAATGAAGTGAGATTCAATCTATAATTTCATTTCTTAGCAAAAATCTCCTATCAATGTACTTTTCATTTTATGTAGCTATTATATATTTAGATATCTGTTAGTTCATTGAATTCTCATTAATGATCAAAAACTGCTTACATATTGTGGTCTTGAAGTAGAAAAACATGAGTTTTTCATCTATAATTTTTCGGTTTATTACATACTTACCATATATAGAAATATCAAGATATGACTGATGCTATAGGATTAGAGATGTTATTAATAAGCACACATAAACTAATTTCTTTTATATTGGACATTTCTGACAAGCTGATGAAATCTCATACAATAGTAAATAATGTAATGAAATAGTCTGAGAAATTTCAAACAAGGAAACTTTCAGAAATTGATATTGTAATTTTTAATATTTTGTTCTTCAAATTGTTTTCTAGTTATAAATAATATACTATTAGAAAAAACACTTAGTTTACTTCATATAAGAAACACAAAATTCATTCATAAAAAGTTATTACTTTCATTTTATTAATGAAAAGTCAAAAGAAATCAATTATGATTTTCAGTTTCAAAATTACGTTTTTAAAATTAGTAGTTTTGTTAATTATCTCTGCTTGTTTTGTAGACAGTTAAAACTTCAAGCCTTTTTTTTTTTTTATTATTATTATTATTATATATTAGAAAGATTTTTTTCAATTTCATTCATTAAGTCTTGAAATGAAATTTCGGGTTATAGTGGGTTTCTTTGTCGCAATTCATTGATGAATAAATTATCTTCACTCAAGTCAATGTTCTTGTCTTTCTTTGGTTATGGTGGTTGCTTCAATAAAGCCTGTTTGTCAAAGTTGTCTAGATAATTTTTTTCTTAAATATCATTAAAAACTAATATTGATAAGTGCTTTATTCTTAGAATGCTACTTTCATAAGGTGATTACAAGCCATGATTATACTTCTTTCAAAAATATTTTGCGATGTTTTCTTGAAGCTGTGGGGAACTCCCATTACTATCCACAGATGGCAGCACTTGCTCGCCGATTCGAACTTGTCTAGGACTGGTAGAAAAGAAGCAGTTGGATTCTCGCTCGCGTGCACGTTGCATCCCACACAACCATTGATATCTGTTAGATATCCAAAACACGTCTA
>JAPDSC010150740.1:8549-24696 GCA_026290005.1 Latrodectus geometricus
ATATATATATATATATATATATATATATATATATATATATATATATAGAACAACATATTATTATTTGGCTTTATGAATCATTGTACAAAGTAAATAAAAACTAGTTTATTAAATGGATTTTAATATTTTTCATTTTTCAAATTATTTATTGATTTTTACAAACTAATTCATATTTCTTGAATTAATTCACAGAACTTTAGAAAATCAAAAATTAAGTATTTGTAGACAGGAGTTTTGTTTAAGTTTCTTTTATTCCTTAGAGAAATTTGTTGCGTTAAAATAGTATTCGTAGGAATTTATTAAATAAAATGTATTTTAGAACTTGTAAATTTAATGTATTCAATTCGTAATTAATATTACAGTCCAATCTACTTTAACGACACAATAAATTATATTTCAATTAACAACATTCATTCAACGCAATTTCTATCAATTAAAATTAAACCTACTTTTTTGCTCAACTTAAAATTGTAATTTATTCCCCAGTTCAAATAAACGGTGATTATTTTTTTCCTGAAACCAGAATTTATCAAACATATTTTATATGGATAATTTTCAGCTTTTGAGGACAATAATGTTGCGAAAAATTTAACTTCAGCATTTTCATCTTCATAGAAAATTATTGCTTCCTACAAACTTCCTGAAAAACAAAATTATATACATTTATTTACAAATTACAATATTATAATCGTATATTATTATAGCATTTTTATAAGAAAATTGGAAACTTATTTCTAAACATTTTCATTAAAATATTATTTTTAAAAAAAATTCATTTTTGTAAATTCAAAAGGAAAATCCTAAGAAATATTTATTTTCATTTGAATTTAGAAAAATAAATTTTTCTAAATTATTTCTATAGAAATAAAACATTTTAAATAATTTTGGTTCTAAATATTTATGCTTTAAAATCGTTTGTGTTCTAGTTCATTATATTTATCACAAATTAAAATATTTATATATTTCCAAAAAATTTCTTTTAAGAAAATGCTATATATCTGTATTAATATATAATAATAAATATATTTGAAAAACATTTTTTGATATGGTGACTATTATTAGACAAACTTTATGGTATTTTTTCCCCATCTAAATCACAATTAGAATATTGCTGCTATAAATGTAATTTCAATAATATCATTTTCTGTCAATATCTTTGTGCAATAAAATTACCATGAAACATTTTTAATCAATAAATCGTTCATTAAAGTCCGTCTTTTTAATAACATATTTTGTTAATTATCTGCCTATTTACATACATGATGAAAAGTTCACATTTAACAACTAAAAAGATTGCTACAGTTAAATACATCTCATTGCACTTGAATCAAGAAAGTGTTGCCTTTAATTAAATGAAACACTTAGTTTTGCAATGGGCTATTGTATATAAACACTTAGTATTATGCATTTGTTCAATTAGCCTTCATATTCTTAACCCTTGTGTATAATCGAATTTTATAATTTATAAACTTTTCAGAATTTTGATCATTGGTTATTATATTAAAAACATCAGTAGCATTTGAATGAAAAGGAATAAAAGAATTGTTATATAAATCACATAATAGATATTAATTATTTATTTTTGTTTTCTATTTTAAAAACCTCAGCCCAAAAACAGATTTTTATGCGACACAAATATTAGTTATATAAGGTACAGATAAGAGTATATTGATAACTTATGAAATCGAGATATTTCAAAAATATTAAATTTATTGTAATGTTTTTATTAACTTAAACAAAACAATATTTACTTCCAAAATTTTCAAGAGTATATAATTCATTAATCCCCTATAATATGTTTTAATTACATTTACAATATTCTACGCTTGAGCAAGCATTTATTTCTAAATAACATCACCGAATAAAATAACATTTAATATAATTGTTTAGTTGAAATCTTCAATTTATATGCGTTTGGAGAAATATCCGTTACCAAATCGGGAATTACCATTTTTTCATGTTTACTTTTAAAAAACAAACTTTTCGAAGAAAATTTATGAATTAAATGTAAAATTTTTTAAAAATTAAATTGATTAAAATATTCTTTAAGATTTCTCATTGTTTGGCCTGATGATACAGTTGCAGTTTTGGGGTTGTGTGGAATCCCAGAGTTCCCTCTCCGCAATTTTTAAATAACAAAAGATGTATCTCACATGCTTTCTGCCTTCCTGTGCCTGCCTGTTAGAGCGTTTCAACGTTTTTCCGGGTTTTTGGTCAATTGAAACACTTGAATAACGGCACAAATTTTTTAAAAATCCACTCATAAGGTTATCGATAAAAATTCACTCAAAAGGTTATAAATAGAAATCCACACATTCAAAAGGTTATCTATAGAAACTCATTCAGAAGGTTATTTATAGACCACTCAGAATGTTATTTATAGAAATCCACAAGTAAATTATCAATAGAAATCCTCTGAAAAGTTTATCTATTGAAATCTATTCAGAATGTTATCTAAATCAGAAGATTATAGATAGAAATCCACTCAGAAGATTATCTATAGAAATCGACTCGGAATGCGGCGGATTTTCAACTACCACGAATTTTTTCTTACTGCTTAGAAATAGCAGGCTATTAACTTGTCTTCAGAGCAGTACCAAACAGTATCCTTCTACCAAATAATATTTTTAAAAATAACCCTTTTTATAAAAATTAACTCTGTATAATGAACATATAAATGTAATAACATCGATTTTTTGTCACTGCGAATATCATCTTAATCCATTATTTGTGAAATAAAAGTTTTTTATTTATAAAACCATTTTAATATTTCCTTATAAATCGTATGGTACTCTTACCCTGTTTCCCTTTTCTGTACAATCAAGATTCTGTGAGGGGTCACATGGAGGATTTGTATTGAAAACAGGAACGTCTTCAGGATTTCCATCGCACTCAGAGCATGCTTGACCTGTAAACACGATTTCACATTCATTAGTTTAATTTATATCAATTAATTAAATTTATTATTTAATATAATGTGAATTTGGTAATTTGCAGAGTCTATGTAATGATGTGAAGTAATTTGCATAGGCTACGTAATACAATATTTGATAATATGGTAAAACGAATCCACAAAAATCCTATTTTGAGGCAATGATCTCGTTTTGAGCTGTAAGTATTTACATTTAATAAATGCATAATATATATATTAATGAATATAGCATTATAGTATGTGTCTAATTAGCATTAAATACTAATTTGTGATAAATTTACTTTAAAACGTCTGTATGAAAATCATATAAAATGAATAATACATAAACTTTTCAAATACATTCGAGTGAAAACATATTTGCTTGAAAATCATTTTTTAAACAATTCTCCTTATTTCTCCAAGCAGTTAAGTAATTTTAAATTACAATCTTTACTATATGCAATTCTTATCAATTTGATTAGATTCTATAATATACATATTACCTTCTAAATATGAACAAAAACCAGAAGCATTTGAATTTCTTCATATGCAAAAGCATAAGCGTGATCATGTGTATACACTTATGTAAATAAGCAAATAAAGATTTACAATTGAGAATATATCAAAATAAGGAACAGTAATCTCATAAGTAAATCTGTGTCTTACCTCTGCTTGCATATTTCATGCAGTTCATTGCTCCCCCTTTCCTCACGCAGGCTTGTCCATTTGGGCACTTTTGAGTCATCGAACATTCAGCGTTTACCATCTGGAAAGAAATCATATAAATAACTGAAAATAATCCAGCTTCAGATTTACCTATCACTTGCAGTTTACATTTTTAAATTAAATGTATTTGATATTTAAACTTTTTCGCTCATTTTTAAATGGAAATTAATTTTTTCTATTTACTATTAGATCTAATATAAGCATAGATCTTGTTATTATAATGCATTGATTTTTTATTCCAATTCCATGGATTTACCTAATGTTTAAGGAAACGGTTAGCCTATACTTTAGGGCACCCCCTTGATTCTCGCCAAATTGTGGTCGTAGTTGATCGCCAAGCTGGGCAAAACTCAATCGTATACTGATTGAAACAGAACAATTGATTATTCTGTGCCAACAAAAATCGCCAAGATGGCACCCTTAAATATAGTTTTATCAAAAGAAATAAAACTGGAAAGCAGAGTTTTTATAAAATAATCGGAATAACAAACATGATTTACTATTTGTGCAACCAAGCAAAAGCATCGAGATACCGCGATCTGATGTCAAATTAACAAATCTAGTTCAGATTTACAATTTGGTGACATACGTAGCGATTCTATTATTTTAACTTCTCATAATTTTAAACAATGAAGATGATCGTTATTAATTTGCGCGTAAATCCAACAAACAATCAGAGAAAATTATTCTTCTAATAATCTGGATTACCTATAGTATCATTTCCCTTTTTTTGTCTTCATTGGCACTGAGGGCCTAAACACGCTGGACAATGTTCCTTCACAGAACTCTGTCCCTAAATTTAATTCTCCTATTGAAGACATTTAGAAATTTAAGATTGCTCAAAACACATCACGCCACTTGTGTATTTCTTGACCTATTTATTGCACATGCGCTTCCAATAAAAGATCTTAACCACTCGGTTATCACGTGATCTCTTAATCACTTGATAATCGAGTGGTTAAGATCTTTTATTGACCAGGCGGGCAAGTCTTTTTGCTTCAATGAATTTTACTACATTTTTATGAGTGATAAGCTTTTAATTCATCATTATTTAAAATTGCAGATAAATACGTATAATTATCAACAATTTTGTATTTAAAGTTATCAAACGTCCAATAATCGCTACAAATGCTGATAAATTTATTTTTTTTCCAATTACAATCCATGATTATTTGTTCCTCGAAAATATTTGTCCTAAGTCACATAGCATATTGGGTAATTGGGGAATATATTTCTTAATAAGACAGTATTAGTAAAGAAATTTGAACAAAAGAAAGACACAAACGATGGACTATTACAAATTCTAAAATGATATGATAGAATTGTCAACGTAATTATAAAGTTTACCTATCATCTGCAGCTATAGTGACGATAATTAATATTGAAAATCTAACTGAACGAACAATTCGTACGGCACTATCAAAGTAACCTTTAAGCTGATTTGAATACGAAAATACAGATCAAATAAAATAATAATTAAAATGTTTGATAATACCTATCCAGACATATTGATTCATGGTGATTGATAAGGAAAAAAATGTCAATTTCAAGTGAATTTTGTTTATATCTGTCGAGTATTTTAATTTCAAGTATCAAATTATGATTATAGGAAAACTTTTTATCTAAACTAATACATGATGAAAACTAAATTTTTCTCTCAATATCTATCATGGAAGATAGTTTTAAAATTCAATAGTTACATCAAGTTCAAATATGAAATCGAAGGACATCAAAATGAATACATGATGTCTAAATAAGTGTGGTCATATTGTGGTTATTAAGTTTACACCGAGCATGTAATTAAAATTTTACTTCAGAAATAATAAATTACATATGAAACAAATATATAAAAATATTTTAATAAAAACATGTATATTTTTAAAGTAATAATGCTTCTTTAATGTATTAATAGAGTACGAATGCACATCTCAACCATGTTCCAATAATTTTGGTAATTACATCTACATTTGAAAAAGTTAAATGCATCCCAAATTTTATACACTGAATTATAAATGAGATAAATATTAAATTTTCCAGACAATATATTTATATGGACTATTATAAGTTTCTCAAATCTCTTATTATGATTGAATCCCTTAAATTTGTTAAATTTAATATATAAAATAAGAGAGAAAAATTACGATTTTAAATTAAAATATTAATTAAAAGTATTTAGTAAATTTGTTATAATTATTTAAACTAACAACTACTTTTGTTAAAATGTTTGTTCTTAACAATTTAGCAGGCATTAAATTTTTTATGTATGTGGTTTAAGAATATTTATAAGAATTAAAAAAACGCTTAATGATGCTAAGCTAATTTGTACATTTATATAAAATAAAAAAAACTGATGTAAAACTAATAAAAAATTGGGAATTTCTTCAACAATTTTTTTTTAAAAAAAAAAGTATTTAAAATAATTGCTGAAAATTATTTTTTCATATTGAAATTTCTATTTCAATCTATTCGTATGAAATTAACATAAAATATTTGCTTTAATATTTAAAATAAGGAACTTAATATATAGGAATATATAAATATGATATCAGAAAAAATGTAAGTTAATTTGTAAAAACATAAAATTATTTTCCTTGATATATTTCATAACTATTTAATGTTTTGTGTAAATATTAATTTTTTATTGCTTTACTATAAAACATATCGTTTTACATTTCTTAAAGAAGATTTTATAATTGATGTAAATAAGTTTCTCTATTGATATTACTAATTTACTAATTTCTTACAGAAAATGAGACACTTTTGTTAGAGAAAAACTATTTACAAGTATTTCTTGCATATTTTTATCAAGTTATAGTTCAACTTTTTAAGAACACATACATTTTGGTATGATCGTAAGAGATCATCTTATATTTCCATATTTATAAAAAGAATAAATTATTATTTAAATAAATGCATGTTTTAATAACTTTTTATTTGGCATCATAAAACATAGGAAAGAATCAAAATTTGTTAAAAGTACATAGTTGTTTGGGCTTGAAAATGATACTAAAAATGGAAAAATTACTAAAGCTTTTAAATTGAATATATATTAAATTATTAATAAATTAAATATACATAAATAAAAAATTAAACAAAATGTGCCAATAAATTTTAAATATTCTATAAATAGAATATAGATGAACTTATTCATTCTTTGATTAGTCGAAAGCAAAATATTATTCTGCATTTCAATTGAAAAAAAAGTATTTATAGTTTAATGACTTTGATGGTTATGGTTAGTAGAGGAATACCTACCAATTTTTTTCCACTGACAAAAAGCTTATAATATGAGCTATGATAACGAGATATTTCTATTATTTATACTTTTGAATTAAGTGATCTATCAAATTATTAAATACTTACCTGAGTACTAACACCCACAATCAAAAGAATGGTAAATATCGTTTTCATTTTTAAATTATGAATTCTAGAACTTGTTCTAAATACAAATTCGAACGGTGTAGAAGACTCAGATAAAATCCTTTTTATACAAATATGCTTTGAAAAAAAAAGAATGTGCCACATTTCCATAATTTAATTTTATTTTTTAAAAGTACAAAAGAGTCGTAAATGATAATCTTTACTACTTATTCAAAAAATGTTTAATTTTATGTGCAGTAAAATGTCCGTGACCGTAACTCCTAGACAATTCAGACAGTTTTTGACAGCACAATAATATTCAGAAGATGAATAAAAATACATTGTTTCTAATTCATTGTTCAAGAGAAATTAACAGCCAAAATTATTTTCTTAAACTAAAATCTTAGGCTTAATTTCGTAAAATAAACATCTATTTACAAAAGTAAATTATGATTCAATTAATAAATCTATAAGACAAATAAAATACCATCAAAGTGAATTATCCTAAACTTAATTCGTATTAAACGATTTAATAAATAGGTGATTATATATAAGAAGATGAAGAATATTTTCTCTTTGATCTTTATCTAAAGTTATTAAACATTTATTAATTTTATTTTGCTTCCTTTTTTATAGCATTCACAGCACATATTGATGAAACATTTATTAGAGGAAAAACAGTAAATGTCATATGTATTAAAATATCTCATTCCTTTTAACACATTTTTTAATAATGCATTTCATAGCTTGTTTAATAAAAGATTTATTAGATGATATACCTACTTTATTTTTGTTGTTTGTTGTTTTTCCTTATAAATAAATGTTCCAAAGAATAATAATTTATTATTCAACATTTTTTACAACAATTTATAAACTTTTATAAGGCTTTGGAAAAATGCTTTGCAGTTTTTGAATCATTAAAAACTTTGCATTAAAGACTTTTTAACTTTTCTAAAGTCAGTTATTAACTTTATAAAGCATTTTAATTTTTATAATATTATAAAGATAGTCTTACAAAATTATCAAAGCATAAAATTTCAGATCACTAAACAACTCGTTTTATGTCTGTTGAGAGTACTACGGTGATTACATAAATTCCATAATAAATATTTTATTAAAATTTAAATATTGATTCAATTGCTCTAGATTTCAATAAAAATTTGATACTTTTTTTTCAAGTAGTTAATTTATTTCTTTTCAAAAAATTCCAGGTTAAAATGATTTTTTTACCTAAGTATTTTATATGCTTTAAAATGAAATAAAATTTTAGTTTTTTTTTTTCTATTTTAATAATATCAATTTATGGAAAGCAAAATTGTAGAATATTGCCTTTTTTAAATAAAAAATATTTTTTTAGATCATACATACATAATTTCCTTTCCTTTAAAATGTAATGGATGTCAATATGTATTACAATGAATCATTTGAAATTTGTCCATTGATTTTAATTCTGAATTTGTGGACGTTGTATTAGGATTAGGTTATACTGGACGCTCGTTATGTTGGAAGCAAAATAATGTAATACGCGTGAGAAAAAAATTGAGGATTTTATAGCTGCTCTATGGTGTAAAAGTTTAAATAACATGGGGTCGTTATAACAATTTTGTCAGTAGTATAATTTTATCAAATTTTAGATAAATTATGATTAGTTATTTTTTTTAGGTTGACCTTGAAATTTTTTTGTGACGTGGTATTCTAGGAATGGAAATGAAATTCCCGCATCCAGGAAACGGTTACAGAAGGAAGGTTAGATTATATTTCGATCAAATTGATGAGTTGTTAGCTTATGCAAAATTCCTGATAAAATTCTAACATTAGAATTCTTGTCGCAGAAGGAAAAAACAACCTATTCGGTAAGTTACTTATTTCATTTGCATGTAAGGATAACTACATTTTTTTAACTTATAAGATATTATTACAATTCTGAATCGTGTTAAAATACAATACATTTACTAATTCTTCTCTTATATATTAGGTTGGGGAAAAAGAAAACCATTATTTTTACGTGAACTCTCTGTAACTTCTTTTGGATTCACTTTGTAAAAAGGTTTAAAACAGCTTTCATGTAGATGTTTAGGTCTTGCGCGTTACGACTGCTGACATGCGGTTAACTTCGATCATTTTTGATATTTTACAGACATTTTCGACGATGCTGTATCCACATGCGAGGTGCATCTCTAACATAAAAAATACCCGAACGGAATCGACGAAACAAAAACTGTACGTAACTGGTTGTTACAGTCTTATATAGGACGATAAACATCTTTCACAATTTTAGCCACCCGGCTATCTTTTTCGCCGTTATAAGAGAAAAACGAAAATGTATGGAATTTCCTGTTTGTTGTTTTCCATTTTTAAAATCCTGTACTCGTAACTGAATTAATCAAACAAAAAACCGCAAGAGGATATTTTAGTGTCAAATGTCACCTTTCCAACGAGCATAAATCTGAAATTGTTTGATAGATACCTCACGAGATATCGATCACTAAAGACGTCTACTGAAAAAATAATGGATTACTCTTTCCCCAAACTAATATTTTAGATGAATCTACGCACCATAAATCACATTTCTAATAATTTTTGGAAAGAATTTGAAAAAAAGATATTATGTATAGGTAATAAAGATATAGGTAATTTATACTAAAGAATTAGTGGATTCAATTAATCTAAATTAATTTTTATATATGAAGTTCAAAAGATAACCCCAATCAAGTATTAGATTTTAATACATTTCATTTTAATTATTCTGCAAAAAATAAAAAGAATACTCTTTACGCTGCTATTTTAAGCGCTGAAATTTCTTAATTGTATTTATTTCTTTATTAAGAACAAATTTCGTCAATTTTCGTAATTCAATAATTTATTAAAAACTATAATATTGCGATTAAAGTTTCATAAATAATTTGAAGCTATTTATTTTACTATTTTTCACTTAAATCATGAAAAAGACGAACACTTTTTTAAAGAATTATGTGTATAAAATTGGAATTATAAAAAATAGGTTCATTTTGTCATGAGAAACATATTATAACCAAATGAATAAAAATTTTAATTGATTTGAATAATTCGCTACATACAAATCAAAAAAATTAGCAAGCAATTTAAAATTTTATACTTGGATTTTTTTATTTCTTTTATAATTCTAATTTAGCTAAACATTTCAATACTTATTTTTGATTTTTTTTTTTTAAATTTTCTTCAAATTTTTTGAACTATGAAAGTGTTTTCCGGAAAATAATACAATATCGAATATATTAAATGAAAGATATTAAAATAAGCACATTAAAAACAAATAAATAATGAATCGTATACTATAAATCATCTTCAATTTACAGAAAATTATTACACCAAGAGGAAATGATGACAGCTAAATATATAAATTATTCGTATCAAAATCTGAATATGAACATCGTAAGTAAATTACTTTTTCATGATATTTCAATGTTATGCGAAATGTCTTTAAAACTCAAAATGATAAGAAGAAATTGCTAATTTATGTAAAATTCTATGAGAACTTCTGAATTTAGAATTTCTGTTTGAGGAAAAGAAAGTATAAAACTAAGTGAGTTTTGTTTATTTAGTTAGTTTTTTTTGTAATAAAAATATATCCGTTCTTTAATTATAACAATTCTTTATATAGCATTAATATTATATTAAAATATCTTACACACTTCTAATTTAGAAAATACATAAATTCAAAATTGTTTCAAATCTGAATCACATACGAATCTACTTTTTTTAAATTTTTTAATCATTAATAAAAAAATTACTTTTATAAAAAATTTAAAAGTATAATGTCATATTAAAATTAAATACTTTTTTTTATTTAATAGGCTAAGACATAAAAATGAATAACTATGCAAAGTTTGTAGAACGAACTCGATTCCCAAGAAAAGTGAACTCAGACAGAATTCCGATTCGAATTTGTATTGAATGAAAAATTTAATCAGAATGTTTGTTCAATATTACGAAATGTTCAGGCATTGAACTTTTGAATGTGGATTATTGAATCACTAAATGTGGTGAATTACTGACTGAAAAATATACTTTCTTGAAACATCGATCATTCATTTAAGATGAGTTGTTGTAAAAAAAGAAATTACCAAAACTTGTAAATAAAATTATTCAGCCAGCAAAATACGTTTTCAATCAAATGTAAATGTAACAGTAAAAGATTTATTCACATGGCGAAATTAATTTACTTCTTACAGATAATATTTTGTTTTGAATGAAATTTATTAACTCATATATCAATTCTATTTGGATGTACATCATAATTGTTGAAGAAGAACAAAACTTGTAGAAAATTTCACATCTCTGAAAAACAAAAAACAATTTTCGTCCTATTAAGCTTAAACAGTGCACAATTAATATTGATTTATATGAAATAAAGAGTTTAAAGCGTTTCTTGATTAACATTACACTTTTATACATAAAAATGTACTTTTAAGATGAAACTTCATTGGAAAATGGTAGAACTATTCCAGTTAAAATATTAGCTTAAAATCTCGATGATTTTTAATTCAATTTTAAAAATATTGTTAAATCTTAAATTGTCTAAGTTTTTCGTAAATTACATTTTAAATCTTTTCAGAATTTATGGATTTAAAAATTTGTGTATTCAAGTGGCTTAATTATACTCTTTTTAGCTTTAAACAGATTGCCTGTGAAGATAATAGTAACGAATTATTGCATTTTTGGTTGTTAGTGATGTAAACTATTTCCATGAATTTGTGTATACGCTAAGTAATGGATAATCCAAGTGCCAAAGATTTTTGTAAAGAATTTGAATACCTACCTCAACTTAACCTTCTAGGAAGACTTTTATGGTAAAATGTGCAATATTCACATATTACCAGGGTGAACTTTGAGAAAACTCTCACGCACTCACCTCAATTGACAGGCATGCAGAAATCAGATGAATATTATCAATTTTTTATTCAGAAGTACCAAAGATAGAACCATAGATCTTCCCTTCCAAAAATCATAGTCCTTTTTCTAGGTCGTATGTACTAATACAGTGATGGGCAAAGTACGATCCAAGGTCCAACTCCCGCCCGGGAAAGTATTTAATCCGGCCCGCTGAGGGTTAATCGATATAGATAGTACACGGCCCGCTACAATTACGTTTTGACGGTCGGGAAGTTTAAAGGGGATTTTACTTAGTAGAATAATAGATGCATAGCTTACAGAAGAATCTAAACTAACCGCGTAGTTCTAGCCGAGTAGTATGGCAATGTTTGCTTAGTCTAATGTGTGCGAACAGACTTTTTCAACCATGAAATTGTGGAAAAACTCAACTAGAAACCGATTGACTGATGAGCCTCTTTTCGCACTGCTGAAAGTTGCTTCGTCACAATTGGAATCTGCTTTCGAAAATAAAACAAAGAACAATTCCATATATCTAACATGCCTTTTTTCTAGAATTCTCGCCCTCCTCTAGAATTTCTTAAAATTTGTGCCCCCCCCCCCATTAATAAATTTTGCCTCCACTGTTCTAATATGTACTAAATATTTAAGACTATTAAATTAGATCACTAAATTCGAAGTCTCTTTTGTCAATAAATGTAAATTTTTGCATGTACTTGCATTAATAAGTTATGTTAATTAAAACTTTATTTGTAAACAATTATGATATTATAGCCACTTATTGTAATTGAATAGAATTTGTGCCCCCCCCCCATTAATAAATTTTGCCCACCACTGTTCTAATATGTACTAAATATTTAAGACTAGTAAATTAGATCACAAAATTGGAAGTCTCTTTTGCCAAATATGTAAATTTTTGCATGTGCTTTCATCAATAAGTTATGCAAATTAAAACTTTATTTGTAAACAATTATTATATAGCAACTTATTGTAATTGAATAGAATTTACAGTTGCTAAAATTTACAGCATTTTTTTTTTTTTTCATTTGGATATGACCGATACTCACAAAACTATCTGAATGACTAATACTCCAAATCAAATGAATTGATTTATGCAGAAATATAAATTGCACGCAAAAATTATACTTTGAATCATCCAAAACAAATATAAATAATTGATTAACAGACAGACTAGTGTTCAAAAGCTATTATGCATAATTCATTTGAAATCCATCTCATATAACTTTCTGGGAGATGTTTATAGTGGCATTCATACACACGTTAAAAGAGGGGGTATTAAGTTTCAAAACTCAAGCTATACCACACTGACAGATATGATAGTAGAAAACAAAACAGCAAAGCTTATCTCTATTTGTTATACAATGTCTGGGATCGAACCCAGGAGCTTCAGAAACAGGGTCTTACTTTTAAATCACATGCTTAGCTCATAAAAATATATAATATACAGCTCATTTTCTTAGGTTAAAAATCAAAAATATGAGAGAAAATATTTTTTAATGATAGTATGTTTAGCATGTTTTCAGATAAAACAATTTTAACTCAGAAAATCTAATGTTTAATATCTATTATAATAAATCATTTTTATAAAAATTGCTATTTTAAAATTCCTTTTTAAAATGTATTTTCAATTTATATTTCAGATGAGAGACGATGTATAATTCATCTCCTATCATGGAATATGAGAACATGGACGTAATTAATCTCTGGAATTTAAAATTGAATGGAACAATGAATGCCAACTTGGATTCAGAAAAATCAGACACTGAACGTAAATTAAGTGTTGCCCAAGCTGTATTTTTAGTACTCGCCATCTTGGGCATATTAGGAAATTCAGTCACTATTTTAGCCTTGTCAAAATCGAAGAAACTTCGAAATGCAACAACTGCTTTCATTGTCAATCTGTGTGTTGCGGACCTTTTGTATTGCATTTTTACATTCATCAACTTTCTACAACCAAACTGGAACCGGAACAGTTATTTTTGCAGGTGGTTTCCAGCAGCTCGATATTTTGTTGCTGGAGAATCTGTCTACACTTTGGTGGCCATTACCATCAACCGCTACATATGCGTAGTCCATCCCATGAGATATCGTTCCTGGTACAGGAACCGTAACTTGGTAATAATGATACTTTTAACATGGCTATATGCTTTGACAATGTGTTTACTTCCCTTTTTCGAAGTATGGGGTTACTATGGTTACGATCCTAGAGTTGCAATCTGCAGCGTTTTGAGGTTAAATGGAAAGTCACCCAAGAATTTCTTTTTTATTTCCGCATTTGCTTTCCCTACTTTTACGTTTGCTGCTTGTTATCCTAAGATATTTTATGTAGTCCACAAGGCGTCCAAGCGAGCGCGAAAGATCAATAATGCTGCGTTGACAACAGTCACTCCTTTATCCGATGAAGCCACGTGTAATGAAACAAGCATACATTCAGTTATACCACCCCATGCAATCGCACCTATTCGAGATGAAAAAGAATTGAGGATTCTGAAGGTGATGCTCGTTATTGTGCTGGGATTCATCATTTGTTATTTTCCTGTAGCCTTCATCAAAATATTCGAGAAAGAAGGGGAAATGCCAGCCTTTACTGTCATTGCATATTTGGGAATAAACCTGTCGAATGTTATAAATCCCATCATATATGTTGCAATGAGTCCAGAATACAGGAAAGCATACAAGGAACTGTTTCTTTACAAGAAAATATGGACTTTGCAGCATAATTCATCAACTTCTGGTTAACAAAAAGAACTTATTTCTTAATATTTTATTTGGTACTTATGTATTAGCTATTTACCAAAATGTATGTGTTGCCAAATTTTTCGATTTAATAATAAAAGATTTCGTCTTTTTTAATATATCGTAAAAAATAGTTGACAAGTGCCAAATTTTAGATTTTTTTTTTCGAAATGAGAGACAAAAAACCAAATAATTAACTTACATAAAAACTTTAATTTATAATACAATTCTTATATTGACGTGATTACGAAGAAAATACCAGAATTTGGTGCTTAATCGTATCTTTAGGGACATATTTTTTCTCGCGGAAGCTGTCGCCACCAGAATACGTAAGTACCTTTTGGTTTTGCTTTATAATTGATAAATTGTTATGATTTGTAATATTACTTACAATCAAAAAATTATATGTCTGTTCAATTATGCATTTTTAGTGCTGTATTTTACTTATAATAAGTTTATTTAGTTTGGAAAATAATTTGTAGTTTTAAATACATATTGTTTATTTTTAATCATTTCACAATATGCTTATTGTTACTAATAAGATTTTTAATAAAGTTGATTTATGCAGTTGTGATAAAAGGATTTTTTAACTTATTTTTTTAATGTATCGTAAGATTGGAGCATTTGAAAAAGTTATTTTAAAATAAAACTATCATAACAAAAACTGTCACCTATACAGTAATTGGTAAAACTATACTTTAGGGTGTCCTTTGGCGAACTTGGCGATTTTTTTGGTGCTATTCCTGTTCACGCCAATTAAAGTGCTAACAGGTATGGTTGAACATTCAAAAATAACCCAACGGCCGTCGGATTTTTGAAATTCTAAAAACGATAAACCAATTAGAGCCTCGACTGGATCTAAACCATCAGAACACGATTCGGTTTACGATCAATCCAGCTTGGCGATCAATCGCGATCACAACTTGGCGAGACTAATTACTGAAAGTGACTTCATCAAAATATATTTTTACTCTACATTTTAAGTATTACTGCAGCTAATTTGTTACTGAAATATTATGCTGCAGAATTTGCTGACATTATATATTATACATTGCAGTCATAATTAGATATCAGGGAATTATAGCTAGTGCAAAATATATCACCTTATCAGCAGGACATATAAACATTAAATTATATCGATATATTCTTCGTCGATATAAATCTATATAAATTTCAGCTTAAATATTTAGCTGTGATTCCAATTTACTTAAAAGCTGGTTTATGTTTAGCGAATTCAACTTAAAAAGAAAAACATGAAAATATGATCTCATTAAATATATATTAAAACAAGTGAAGAAATCTCATCACTTTTAACTTATATCAGTGATTCTCAACCTGTGGGGCGCGACCCCCTAGGGGGGCGCGAGCACACTAATGGGGGGCGCGAGCATATCCAAGAGAAAATGTTATTTAAAAAAATTGATTAAGTGACTGAAAGGAAAGAACACACACACACATACAAAACAAAATACATTTCGACATATTTAATAATTAACTTATTAAATTAAAACAACTTACTAAATT
>JAPDSC010150740.1:29696-51067 GCA_026290005.1 Latrodectus geometricus
CGGAATTAGAAAGCAAACTAACTCTAAGAACTAAACTGCCGCAATTTTTCAGATTTCTAGTCTCATAGAAAGAACAGAAACCAAACCTCGATCAAGATTTCATTTGAATGTAAAATTTCAGAATCAAATAACGCTGTTAAACAACATTAAATGTCTCAGTTAGGATTAAATGCATCAATATTTCCACCACAATTAAAATCTTTTAGAAAGTTCCCATAAATAATGTATTTGCAGAATTTTTTAAGCAATTAATGATGCTGCATGAATTAATAAATAATACCAAATTAATTTATTAAAATTAAGATAATTTTTTGTAATTTCTGAATAAATTACTTACTACCAAATGCTACTCTAAATAAATTAATACCATGTTCATCTTTTAATAATAATATATTATTAACATTATTTCTGCTTCCCAAACATTTAAACTCTGATTAAATATTTTAAAATGTTCGATTTTAGTTTATTTATTTAACTAACTTTTAGAACAAGTAAAACTATATATATATTAGTTTGGGGAAAAAGTAATCCATTATTTTTTCGGTAGACGTCTGTAGTGATCGATATCTCGTGAGGTATCTATCAAACAATTTCAGATTTATGCTCGTTGGAAAGGTGACATTGGTCACTAAAATATCCTCTTGCGGTTTTTTGTTTGATTTATTCAGTTACGTGTACAAGGTTTTAAAAATGGAAGACAACAAACAGAAAATTCGATACATTTTCGTTTTTCTTTTGTAACGGCGAAAAAGATAGCCGGGTGGCAAAAATTGTGAAAGGTGTTTGTCGTCCTGTATAAGACTATAACAACCAGTTACGTACAATTTTTGTTTCGTTGATTCCGTTCGGGTATTTTTGATGTTAGAGATGCACCTCGCATGTGGATACAGCATCGTCGAAAATGTCTATAAAATATCAAAAATGATCGAAGTTAACCGCATGTCAGCAGTCGTAACGCGCAAGACCTAAAAATCTACATGAAAGCTGTTTTAAACCTTTTTACAAAGTGAATCCGAAAGAAGTTACATTAAGTTCACGTAAAAATAATGGATTTCTTTTTCCCCAACCTAATATAATATTTAAAGAAATTCTTAAGTAATTGGTGATGTTTCATGAATTACTGAACAATAAAATTTGATAAATTATTTGTTATTATTTTGTGATTTCTGAATAAATGCTAATAATAAAATGCTGAGACTACTCTGACCTAAAAAATTAATGTCATAATCATTTTTAAAGATACTATATTATTAACAATATTTATAGTTTGAAAAGAAAATGTTTTTCATATCATTTAGATTTTTATTTTGTTTGTAGAAGTTTTATACGTAAATTTTAGTTTAATAATTTAACTTTTAGAACTAGATATAACGGATGGCATATATTTATATTTGTGTATACTCATTTAACTGTAACTAGGAAAATTTGAAGATTACTCAAATCATAAAAACAAACAAAAAAATCTATAACTTTTACTGGAAATTTCGATACATTGAGATTGAAAATAATATTTCTAAAGTATTGCACCATTTTCACTAACAATAATCTGGTTATTCTAAAAACAAACATTTTTAAAGTTTTTAATGATGCTTAAAGTAATACACAATTTATCTATATTTTATACCTCGGTGTAATTCCTTTATATATATATATAACAAATGTTTTCTATAAAATAAGTTAGATTAATATTAAAACGAATTAGAAATAGTATAAGGTATAATATTGAAAGAAACGAGAGATAAAATCAGATAAATATCTAAATGAATCAGAACTAAAATGTCGATAAAATATCTAAACTAGCGAAACATGGTAAAACCCTTGGAGTATTCACACCCTTGGTTTGGGCACCAATTTTAGATTTATCATATTTAATGTGTCAAGACCAAAATTATTTGCGCCAAGGTTGAGGGCTGTGCTAGGCACCAACCGCGAAACATTTTTTCATTTCTTAATCAAGGTTAATTATCTTACCAAATTATATATTATATCGAGTATTCCATATAAAATGTGTTTTTATATTATTTGTATGAATTAGAATTAATATCAGATGTTATATCGAAATGAATCAGACAATTACCAAGTATAAATAAAAATGAAAATAATATCTATAAAATATCCAAACAAATTAGATTTTATATCAGTTATAAATCAGAGCTTATTATAACAACAAATCAAAGCTAGGTTAGCCTATACTTAAGGGTGCCCCCTTGATTCTCGCCATGTTATGGTTGCGGTTGATCGCCAAGCTGGACAAAACCCTATCGTATTCTGATTGCAACAGAGCATTAGAAATCGCCAATAAAATCGATAGCCAAACAAAAATCGCCATTTTTGCCAAAGGGTCTCCCTAAAATATAGTTTTACCTCAAAGCTATATTAGACAAAATATTCAAACAAATCAGAAATTCATTGAAGATATAATATCAAAACAAATCCATCTCTCTCTAATATAAAAAATTATATATTGTATTACGTAAGCATATCCCTGCAGAAAGAATCAGAGCAGAATTATGCTAAGTGCTCACGTTGAGATAAAGAATCAAATTACACATATTTTTAATGAAATCAGTTCATTTATGCATTGCAGAAAATATTAATTAGAAATTAGAACTTTTGTGCTATCTTAAATTGTACAAAAAATATGAATAAAATTCATCCGATTTTATAGGTGTTATATTAACACGCTAAAACATTAAAAAATTTTCTATATGCTGAAATTCCCAATTTTTTCAAATACACAAGCATGGCAGAGATTTAAGTATTTCATAATTCTAATAAAAAGACTGTAAATTATAAAAATAAACTTTTAATGGCTTCTAATATTTAATTTTCAAATGTAGTGACAATGCAAAATGCAAGGAATCTCCAGATATGATTGGTGTTTTTCGCATACATCAATAACGAAGTTTTGTTGAAATTAAAGACCAATTTCACTTTGAAAAACAGAATTTATAAGGTAATATTTTTCTTAAGATAGTATGTAAATGCTGGCACACAACACATCTTTCAGTCATTATACTACTAAGTTTAAAAAAAAAATTGTATTTTTTCAAATTTGATTCAGATATATGAAATAAATTTTGATGACTTTAATATAACATTCTTATGTTTAACCCTTCTTTGCATGATTTTTTCTTTATTGGTGAAATAAATCAAGTTGATATAATTCATGTTCAAAATTAAAGGAAAAATGGTTAAAAAAATTTTAGTATATATTTATAGTATAAATTTAGCAAAAAACAATATGCTAAAAATTTCCATCATCATCCAAAGTTAGATCATTAGCTTAGTACTAAATAGAAATAAAAGAGGAAAATAACAGAAACACGTGTTACAAACCTTTCTTCCACTCATTTTCAATTTTTAGCAATAGAAACTCTAATATAATGAAACAAAATTATAAACGAAATTATACGTTTATTGCAACTACAACAAACAGCGGAATGAGACAACTTTAAGCTCGTTTCACTGATAATGATACTTGTTTATTTTTGACAGCTATGTTTCTTTTTATGCAATGGACACTAAAAAGGTATCCAAACACGATCAACTTAAAGTGAACTGGTTCTTTTATTTAATTTTTGGGCATTATAGGTTATGATGGAAATTTCCACCATTATGCAAAGAAGGGTTAATAATTTACAATTAATGAAATATGAAATGAAATTAAAAATTAGAGTTATTTGACAATATTTTCTTTTGGTTAATCTGCGCTTTAGGTCCCCTACTTCGCCAACTCACTGAAGCGTTTTCTCGCGCATGCTCAATAATTAGTCGTTTGTTTTAGCCTTTTCATTGGTCGCTAATTAAATTTCTCTTTTAAATAGCTTTAGAATATTTACCATGGCATCGGTGTTTTTGAAAACGCGCCAAGGAGGGGACCTAAACTGCATTTTCACCTTTCTTTTGAGTATATTATCATAGTTATTCACTATGGTCAAATTGCGGTTTGAGTCCCCTTCCTCGCCAACTCACAAATTTGAAGAGCTTTTTTGCTCATGATCATTAATTACTCTTTTGTTTTGACCTTTTCATTAGTAGCTAATTAAGTTTCACTTTAAAATAGCGGTATAATTTTCACTATGACATTCGTTTTTGAAAACGCGCCAAGCAGAAGACCAAACCACATTTTCCCCCGTAAGTTTGCTGAACGTAATATTTTTTTTTACTATGATCATTTAAAGGGGAAGAACGGAATCGCAATTACTGTAGTAAATATTTACATCCTGTATTGCTTAAAAAGGTTTACACTTTTAGAAAGCACTAAAAAACAATACAAACATTTTTATTCCCATTTTATGAACTAAATAGTTATCATTTATTGGCAAAACTTATTTAAATGTCATAGTTTATTTTTAACAAAAACTGCTTAGCAATCAATGATCAATTGCAGGATTATAATGGAATAATACTGATTCTTTTAATAAATTGAGCAGTATATAATTAGCTAAACTACTTTTTTTCTGCTATTAATTTCTATAATTTTACGTCGCACCTATAAACCTATGTGGTGAAAGTATAGGAAGCTATTGTTACTAAAAAATGAAAACAGTTTTTGGTTATTAAAATGTGACGTTATTTCTCATTATACTTTCATGCGTATAATTTGTCTATTCTTTTCATTTTAACAAGATATTAGGGACAAAATGTTTCCTATTTTTTTGGGAATATTTATTTTAGAACTGAATGCATATAGCTTAATAGAAATATTTTTTCAATAAATGCTTAATTTAGGCATTTTTAAAAGTTTTTGATTTATCATATGTTGATATAGTAAAAGACGGGCAATGCTTCTAAGTACAATAAAAAAATACACCGAGATGTGTATAAAAAATAGAATTTTAGTGAAGATATTACGAATGTTTGAGTACTAAAACATATAAGCAGAATTATCTAAATGTTTGCGTTGAAATTAAAGAATCAAAAGAAACCACTAAATATTCTCCTTTCAAAAATGTATATTCCAATTTAAAAATCATTTAATTTGACAACACTTCATGATAACCTTTGTAAAAATGGCAACACATAAATATTCCAAATTCCCTTTTAATACAAGTTTGGAAGTTTTAAAAAAAAATATTGTGTTGCATTTGTAATTTTAAAATGCCAATAATAATTTTCATATCTAAATTTTAATCACTCTATCTAGCAACTATTAAAATATGAATGTAATTATATAAACTACAGACAATTGTACATATCAAATCATTAATAAAATATTTTCATTATTTTTAACTTTAATTCACTGTTAAAATTAAAATAAAAAGGAAAACTTTGGCGACGGAAATTAGACGAAAAAAGAAAATATCGCCAAAACTGTTTTGTTTGAAAAAGAACGAATTTAATTCGATAATGCTGTTATGAAACTGTTTTGTTATTACTAAATTTCATTCTTCCTTTCTCAAACATAACAAGCTGTCTAAAACTGTTGAATAAATTTCGAAATAACTTTTAATCAAACTTCCAGATTTATAGAATATTTTGTTGTCCGAAGGTTAGTGAAACATATTCTAGATGCGATTTCCAACAAAATCAGTCGTGCACGAAACAAGACAAAATTAATGACATCAGCTTTCCCATTAATTCAGTTTCTATTAGTTTCTCTTTGGAGAAATCCTGTACCTGCTAGGAACATGACGTGGAACTAGGGAAAGGAAATTACATCCGAGTTTTCCGGCGGGAAATCAAAACAAGGAAGTTAATGTTGTCGGCACGTAGTCAAAGACGGCCTTTCTTTTACAAAAGTAAATACAAATGTCAATTTTCTTTTGATACGAGCTAGTGATAAATATGATTCGTTTTTAAATGAAGTGCATTTGTATTCAAATGAGAATGGAATAGCTGATGGTTTATCGAAACCCTTAACAAAGTAAGTTATTAAATTAATTTTTCTGTCATAAATTGGTTTTTTAAATCGATATAGAGTAGTTAATACATATTTTTTATGCAAGCATATATCTATTCCCTTAGATTTAATTTTTAAACATGATTATGCTGAACTTTTATAAAGTGGTCAATGATTATTTATTTTGCATAGTGTATGGCATTGTTAAAAAAGTCATCCGCTATAAAAACAAAAAAATATAATTAATTTTATTTTTAAAATTTTTCTCCCATTTTGCAACTTTTAGAGCAATTTTTTTAAGTACAATGTTTCTTTAGTGAGGATTATGCTTACTTTACTTATAAGATATATGCATTAAACATATAGAAATATTTAGTTGTATGCATAATTTTATGTATTACTTGCAACTGAGTAGAACAAAATTTATCTAATATATATATATTATAATATTTTCTTAATATGGTTTGTTGGTCACTCTGTGGTCATTTTTTACACTTTAATGATAATGCAATCGAACCTAGATTTAAAATCTCTTCCACGTCATTACGAACATTCATGCTCAAAACGAAAATCGAACCTGTTTATTTTTTATTTCCTTTTGTAATATAAAGTTTTACAAAAATTTTTAAATTATTTATCAATTCTAAGAAATAAAAAATATATTTGAAATCTATTAGGTATTTAAAAAAAATATGTGACGTATTTACCTTTTCTAATTTGTTTTTCCATTTGTACAGATAAAATTTTGTGCATGTACGTTTAGAGAATAACCGGAAAAAAAACATTTCAATTCACTTATATCTTACAGATTAAAAAATATTTTTAAATGCATATGATTGATCATATTTAAGTTCAAATATTTATATTATATAATTTATAGTGGACTCTACATAATAATTTTCGTAGTAAATAAACACATTTTTTTAAAAAAAATATGATAATTTCAAAATTACAGAAATGCCACATAAGATCTGAAATGAGAGTACAGTAGGCTAATAAGGAAAGAGTCAGTCGAAAGGTATCGGGCTCTATACTTGTCCCAGCCAAGCACGGTCATGATGGGAAGACGAGTACACATTTAAAAATCCTACATTACATAATTTCTCCATCCATCAGCATGCTTTTACCTGTATGTATTGTAAAGGCAATTTTTCATTAGTTATGATATATATAATATTAACTAGGTATAAATGTTAATTTTCAAATACTTTCTGAATTGTTGAGTAGATAGAACAATTTCATCCATGGAGCTTGATTTGTATACAGATAGCTTACATTTTTCTTATTAATAAGATAATAAAAAAATTTTTACATCACATTTCATGAAATTCTATACAATAACTTCAAAATGTTAACAATATTTCTTATAAAGTTCATATTATTTGTGACTTATAGCCATTGTCCATTTGTTTTTGTTTTGTTTTTCCCTTTAAAAGTTGAAAAGAATAAAATTTTCAAAATAGGATTAATAATTTAATAAAATTATTTTATAAATTTTAATAACATGGAATGTTACAAATGGTTCACAATTATACTTTAAATGCATTTATCAACGCAATTTATAGGATATCGAAGATCCTTTACAAATTTATTACAAATTCTTTACAACATCCTTTACAAATTTACAGTAAAAAAGTTTGCACAAATTTTACAACTTTTTTAAAATTATATTTTACTTTTTTAATACAAAAAGCTTATTTTCATTTTTAGTGGATAACATATTATTATTGTTAAAGATAATACATTAAATAACAATATACGAAGCACATTATAAATTTAAAGAACATTAAATATTGTTTCATATACAGTTTTATTTATATCTCATATTAATTTGTAAGTAATTAAATTTTAATTAAAAATAACTTTTCAGATGTCATTATTAAATTTTGATATTTAATTAGTTTTATTAACGGAATTTCAATTAAATCGCATAGAATTGTACTTTAAACTTGATGACTTCTAACATTTAAATATCTTGTTTGTTTAATCAAGGGTTTAATATAGTTTACCTCTATTTTGCCGTGTGAGTTATTCTACTGCTTGCAAAAATTTGTTGCCATCCGTAAAATTCAAGTAATGAATACACTCTTTTAACTGATAACTCAATTTAATTTTGAAATTCATTATAAATAAAATGTGATAATAATTTTAATCGGTTATTTTTTAATAAAGTTTGTAATAATAAAAGCTTAGTTGTCTAGTTTCAAATTATCAATTAATATTTCCGGCGTTAAAAGTAATTAATCACTTTTATTCCATTTAAACTTCCGGTTCGAAAAATTGAAAAGATATTGATTCCTTAACTTATTCTAATTATTTAAATCAAATAAAAAGTATGATAAATGATTTCTTTTTATGAAAAAGGTCCATTATAATTAAAGAATACCTTTTCATATAAATCGAGTTTTTCCTTATCAATAAATAATACTTGTATTTTCTGCAAATATTTCAAGTGTTTCTTAGTTTAAGTTGTTAATAAATGTGTTAAAACTCTGATCTACAAATTCATAAAGAAAGTTTCGATAAAATTGTATAGACTGCGGAAAAAACTAATTCAGAAACTGAAATAATGGGTATTCGACCCCTTTCTGAAAACATACAAACCAACATCACACCTGATAGATGATGTAAAAAGCAGAAATACAATACTCGTTTTTCCTTGTTGAGAAGTGACTGGAATCGAACCCAGGACCTTCTACCCTGAAGAGTAGTCCTATATTCATAGTTTTGTTGCTATAACTAATGAAGTCCATTCTGAGAATAATGAATGTTTATGGCAGTCATCCAAATAATCGCTTAAAAAGTTAAAAATAATGCCTGTCATTACTTAATGACATGTTCCATGATGACTTCATTCATGACATTGTAGTCAACGCATTATTAGTAACTTCCTGAAATAGAGTCACCGGAACTGGTGACAAATGAATATTCGTGGAAATGTTTATATTTATTTTCTTGAATGCAGTTTTTTTTTATTTTTTTTTTCTTCCTTTTGTATATAATGCTTATTTATTTTAACGAAAAACTTTTTAATGTCATTTACATGCAAATTTTTCTTTTGAAATTCCATTATAAAATCACGATTCTGTAATTCGACCATCCATTTTATTGGGAAGTAGTGTGGCATGTTTTAGAAATATGAATAGACATGACTATCTACAGGTCCATCTGTTCAAAAATGGCTTAGTCGGCTCTATGTAAGTAAGTGGGGAACATCTCCTTTTAGTTACCCCTCCCTTCTTCATGTTCTCTCTAAGGTAACTTAGAAGTTCTTCCTCCTGCAAGTTCTATTTCTTAATTTAACTGGACTGTAAGACAACTTATGTCCGAGAAAAAATTGGAAGGCGTAATTTTTTAATTAACATTATTGTGTTATATATCCTATTTTGTGTTTATATTAATAAGTTATTGTAGAAATTAAAAGAAAATCGTTTGCAAAGATAAATAATATGCCAAAACACTTCAATATTATGAAACCTATGTAAATAAAAAAAGCATTCCTTTTTTAAATATTTAGAAAGTACTAAGTAATTATTTATTTAAGCCATAATAAAACAGCGCAATATTAATAGAAGTTCCACTTTAAAAATATTTTATATAACTTTTATTACAGTATTTTTTCTGTATTTTCAATCGTCAACTGATTATTTAAACGACCTGTATCTATTCAAATGTTCAAAGTAATTTTTATACCATATCTGTATGAGGTTTATGGATCTATAATATACTTTATTATTTAATTTTAATTGATGATTTACAATGATTTACAAGTAATTATTTATATCTTCGTGTTGTTTTATTATATACTGATTATTGCTTGCGCAATTGCTAAAAGTTGTAAATGATAATTTTTGATTTTTGAGCAATTATTTTTAAAGGTGATCCTCTGTGGTAAATAATATATGAAAAAGTATTATATGTGAATATTAACTATCTAATTGATTTGTTCTGTAAAGAGAAGTTTATCCTTTATTAAATGAATTTGAATATACTTTTGCTTCAAATCTAAGAATATACAATGCCACTTATTTATGTTTTAAACTATATGCTTATTCATCCGTCATTTTTTGTAAAATTTATATAATAATAATATATATATTAATATAATATATATATTAATACTAGTATATAATAATTATTTTTCAATTTCAGCTTCTGAAAAATGCAAGTAAATAATCTCGTTATAAAGAAAATTGTTGACACTGATACAAATGGTGTCTGGACAGAAGTGAAGAGTTCAAATAAAACAGATGATGTCAGCCAGCATTTGGAACAGTTTGCCACTCACGGTAATGATACCGTATTCTTCAAATACCCGTCGGAGTTGATGGACTTCGCCGCTGCTTGTTTCATAGCATTCGCAATATTAGGCATAGCAGGAAATTTCATTTCCATCTTGGCATTGTCTAAGTCCAAAAAGCTTCGGAATGCCACGACAGCCTTCATTGTCAACCTCTGTGTTGCAGACTTGCTGTTCTGTTGTTTCTCTATGCCACTGTCAGCTCTGACATTTCTGGAACGTGACTGGAACTACGGAGATGTCCTCTGCAAGCTGTTCCCACTGTTCCGCTATTCCAATGGGGCTGTGTCACTCTTCAGTGTTATAGCCATAACAGTAAACAGGTACATACTAGTCGTACATCCGACTTTATATCGTGACATGTACAAGCCGTGGAATGTGGGCATCATGATATTTCTGATGTGGCTTTCGTCTTTACTATTGCTGTTGTCACCCCTTCTCGAAGTGTGGGGGAGATTTGGCTATGATCCTAAAGTGGGAACGTGCAGTATCCTGAAAGTTGATGGCAAATCACCAAAGATGTATTTGTACATCATTGCATTTGCACTTCCATCGTTGGTGTTCATCATCTGTTACTCAAGAGTCTTCTGGGTGGTGCGTAAAACATCCAAACAAATACGAAGCGATGTTCGGAAATCATCTGCAGTGACAAGTTCAGTTACCTTCTCCTCAAAGATGGGAGTGTTGCGGAAAGATTACAGACATTCAGAAATGCCCGCTCATTTGTTGCCGTATAAAATAAAGAAAACCGAGTTAAAAGTCTTGAAAGTGATGCTTGTCATTTTTATAACTTTTCTCTTATGCTATTTCCCAGTGTCATTTGTCAAGATCTTCAGAAAAGAAGATGATTTGCCTGTTCTCAATATATTCGGATACCTGGGAGTTTATTTTTCAAATATTATCAACCCTGTTATATATGTGGTGATGAGTGATGAATATAGAAAAGCTTACATGGAACTCTTTTGCTTTCGACCGAAGAAATGTGTCAAAAGCAAAAATACTTTAACCATATAAACTGAAAGTTAGACACTTAATGCGTTAAAAATAATGTTTATCATTTTAAGCATACTTATAGATGATTTTTTATGTCTTAAAGTAAAATTTGAATTGTTCTGGAACATCGTCTTTGTTATTATTTTAGAATAAATGTATTCATTATAATTGAAAAGTTCAGTATATTCATATTGTTTATTTGTTTAATAAGGATTTATTTTGTTTTGCTTTAAATATTAATTTTTAAAAAAGTATGGTTCTGTCATATTCATGTTTCATTTGTTTAATTAGTTAAATTTATGTATACGTTGTGTTTATTTATTCAATTACTTTATTGCATTAACTTTACTCATAAGTATATTTGGAAAAGAGTAATTGATGAAACATTTTTATATATAGAAATTTCTGTGTGGCCAGAAGATTTAAAATTTGAATCCGTCTTAAAAGGGCTTTGCATTGCCAAGGTTTCTTTCTCGCAAAATTTCGTGGTCATGTCTTGGAAAAATTTACTTTCATATTAATTTCATTTTAAAAATAGATGTCATAGTTTGAAACGAGAATAATATTTGATGTAGCATTTATGAAATGAAGCCGATAAAAATTACTTATCGATTCAAAAAAAATAATAATAATAAATAAAAACATTTAAATCGTCCTTGCCGATGTAAACTAATCACAAAGTGGATGTTATGAGTCATTTATTGCTTGCAGGAACAATCATATATTAATATTTAATGTGCTTTACATGCTACATAAAATAAATTTATCTTAATGATTAATAAGTATTTATTTTTAATGGCGGTATCAAGAGAGACCGATCTCCAATAATATATAAAATAAACCATCCCACTAAGATATTGGCCAAAATTTTCTTTCCAACTGCTCACTGAAGAGCTCATCCCACTGACAAATTTACTGTTTTTGATGGATGGACAAAATTGCATATTCAATATTATTGGTGAAAACGATTATTTGTTTAACTCACAGACCAATTAGAAGTAAAATAAAGTGACGTACATGATCTCAACTGTAACGAAAGAAACAACCACTTTATGGTTAAAATAAAATTGTCCGTGTCTTATCTTGTTAGCTCTAGATGTTTTAGTTTTAATGTTTTCAAAATTTCTGCACATGAAACTTTAAACACGTTTGGTACATTAAATCTGACAATTAATCCAATTTCTTCTATAAAACTAAATTTTGTGGCTGAAAACAATTATCCTGATTAAGTACCGTAATTTCCAAAAGAAAAGTAGTTGGAATGTAAAATGCACTAGAGAAAAGTGTCATAAATTAATTAAATTAAATATTGCACATAATCTTTAAATCAGTGCAAGCATAACACTTGAGAAAAATAGCTTAAAAAGATTAATAATCATTTTACAGAAATACTCCATCACCTAACACAGGGATCGCCAAACTTTTTTGATCATCGCCCCCTATATAATTTTTCGAAATCTCTATAGACCCCCACAAAAGTAATTTTCAGGTAATTAAAATAAAACTATATATTAGTCTAAATATTCAATAAATCAGAAACAGTAAGTAAAGTATCTACAAATTTTTTACTTCTTAATGAGATGAGTGTGCCTGGTGTTTCTTGGCAAGGTTCGCTATATTGATCGAAATTAGTCAATTTTAACCGTAAATCCCCTCGAAGCTCCACATTTAATTTATTTCTGTTTTTAGTTAAAATTGAACTAACGTGACTGAAACCAGCTTCAACCTTATTTTATTTTCTATAAAGAATATAATATTAAGTCAATTATAAAAATATTTTAAATTTTTACATACGCAGTTAGATATGTGTGATTTGCGTAATAAGAACTGTTTCTCCTTCGAGTCTCAATAGATCCAAATTCGACCTCTTGGGTCAGATAGACCCCTAAAAAGATAATTTTAATTTAATTAAATAGACCCCTAAAAAAATTAAATAGACCCTAAAAATAGGGGTTTATATAGACCACTTTGGCGACCACTAACCTAACAAAACGCAGCCCTAATTTAAATTATTGGTGGTAACGTAGAATTTTATGGTCAATAAGTTTGAACGTGCATTGTCAAAAATAAATATACTTATTAAATGATGTCGATTTACGTAATATACACACTATTTCATAAAAAAACATAACAAGTTATTAAATGAAAACAAAAAGATTTCAAATTTTATTTTTCCAGGCAAATATAATTAAAGCAAACAGCACATTATTTACAGCCTTCAAAATCCTATTCTTATTTAAAGAGATTTAACAGATATCGTAATTACATAAGTAAAACCTAAATCAAATTCGCTTTCTTGTGGTGCAGCTACTTTATTTGGAGGTACAATTCCAGCATCTTTGAATCCTAATATTCATTGATATCAACGTCTCGTATATATAGATAGAAACACGCACTCCTAACTTAATAAATTATAAGCAAATAACGCCACTGTATTTCTTTCAAAATTTACTAAATTAAAAAAAAAAAAAAAGAATTAAGCAAGCAGCTAGACACTTCATCGAAAATCATTAGATTGATGGGGGGGGGGAATATTTTTTATGGGAATCACATTAAACATGTCTTTTACAGACTTTCTTGTTGTTTCCAATCAGGGCCGGCGCTAGCAGCTTCGCCGCCCCGGGCAAAGAGGTAAAATGCCGCCCCTTTATAACAAAAATTAAAAGAGATAACCTAAACCCTTTCCACGATTAATGGTAAAATAAAACCAGTAAAAAAATTGCAATCATCAGCAATGTTGAAGTTTTGATTAGCAAAAAAATACTAATTTATTTATTTATGTTTTTGGCACTAAATTAAAATTAGGATTGCGCAGAAAAAAAGGAAAGAGTAATTTCTGGTGCATAATTATAAAATACAGAACAGATATTTTAAAAAAAGTAAAACAAATTATAAAACCACTAAAAATTAAAAGTTTAATGTTTTAAATCTCGGATTAAAAATACATTTAATCCGAGAGTTGAAATTAAAAGTGTTTTTTTCTCACTTTTAATTCTGAAAATTGTTTTATAATTTCTTTAACATTAATTTTTTCAGTCAGGTCATGTTCGACGGCTATTGTTGTTAAGCCGTTTAGTCGATCCTCGGTAGTTGTGGAGAGTAAAAAATTTTTAATTAATTTTAATTTGGAGATACTCCTTTCTCCACTTGCCACACTTATTTGGAGAGTCAGCAATATTCTTAAAACTATACCGAGATTAGGAGCAAAATCCAGGTTCGATATGAATTTTAAACTCTCAACTGGACTTTCTTTTCTGTTTAGCAAAGCCAAAACAGCTACTATCTCGTCTGCGCGTCAAGTCAAGCGCGTTTATATCGAATGAATTCCCATCAGTCAACACTGTTTCTAAATCTTTTCAATACTTTATAATGTCATTTTGAGGAATATCTTTTAAATCAGAAATATTCTATAAAAATTGGAAATAGTTGCTGTGGGTACTGATCAAATCAAACCTTAATTCAAGTGCATTTATAGCTTTATCTAATGTAAAAAAAATAAAATTCTGCCTTATATTTCAAAGCAGGATCTTCTATTGGATCATCTTTTGCCTCATAGTCGAAATTAACATTCCTTCTTCGAACTCTATGACGTGGCTGGGTGAGCTCAAAATTAGCTGGTATGCCAATTTCGTTTGCCAGTTCTCGAGCATCGCAAAGTATTCCTTTAAAGGCTCTGTCCGATCTAAGATCCTTGAAAAAATCTTTACAATTTTTCAAGAGCTCCATAGCAGATGGTAAATCATAGTCTTTTGTCAGCAAGAGCTTACTTATAGGATTGATACAATTTAAGATTTTGTACCAAATTACAATGCAGCATAAGAATTTAAATTGCTTAACACAACTTAATAGTCCAGAAGCCTCAACTCTTATAGAGTTGTCAACCTCCGAGTTTTTGCAAACAGCAAGTAAAGCATCGTATATCCCTCCTAATTGATACCTTAATGGTTTCAATGCATCTATTCGGCTTTCCCAACGAGTATCACTTAGAGGTTTCAAAGTAAGTCCGGAAACATATTTTAATAATATAGTCCATCAAAAAGTTGATGAGGAAAAAAACAGATATATTTTTTGGACTATATTAAAAAAATTGGCGGCTTCGAAGGATGCTTTTGCCACGTCATTAACTACAAAGTTTAATGAGTGACTGCTACATGGAAGGTAAAATGCTCTTGGATTTAACGCATTTATTCTAGATTGCACTCCCGATTTACTGCCTCTCATGTTGGCCCCATTATCGTAAGCCTGTCCTCTCATATCCTGCAAATTCAATCCCGATGTTTCAAGTCTTTTAAGTATTAGAGCTGAAAGTTCATATCCAGTCGATCTTTCAACCGGGAGAAAGCCTAAAAAGCTTTCATTAATTTTAATGGAAACCTCCTTGGGATTGGACTTGTCAATGGATACATACCTTACTAAAACTGTCATTTGCTCGATCTTGCTGATATCAGGAGTGCAATTTGGAATTATTGAATAATATTTAGATTTTTTAATATCAGTAATAATATGAGATGTTATATTTTCAGCTAAAAGAATAATCATTTCATTTTGAATTTCTTTTCCGAGATAGTGCACTTTAACTTCTTTTTTAAGCCCTCTGCGGATATGCTCTTCCATTACTGGATCAAACTGAGCAAGTAATTGAATAATTAAAGACTGTCAATCGTTTTAGAGTACTGTATTCTTTGACATAATTCAATCCAAGACTTTTGACTTTCGATATGTTTTTTAGAGGTTTCATGTTGATTTAAAGTCTTAGCGAAGTGCTTCCAATCTTTAAAACTTCCAATAGAAAGGGAACTTAAAAGGAAGGGAAAAGCAATAAACACAGTCTTTAGTAGTTATATAAACTAACCAGTTACACATGACTTTTTCGTCATTTTTCATATGTCTCAAATAATGAAGAGCGCTAAATCTTCGACCGGTATAATTATACGGAAAACTGTATTCTTTTAATGGTTGAGGTAGTCCTTCTTTTACCAAAAAATGTATTTCTGCTTTTGATAAGCTAGTTGGCCAGGAACTCGGATCTGAATTTATTCTTGACCAAGTGCCTCTTTTTTAGATATCCATGGAGTAGGTTCAGTACACGGCCCTGCAGTATAGCATGGGTCAAAACTCAATTATTTTAGAAATATAAAATGTTTAAAAGTTTGAGAAATTTAATTTTAGGGCCAATTTTGCGCCCCCTAAGGTTGCCGCCCCGGGCAGGGGCCCGGCTTGCCCAGCCCTAGCGCCGGCCCTGTTCCAATCCCATCTGGGGTAGCGGAGCTACACCAGATCCATAAGTTCATATACCCTCAAAAAATCGAGGAAGAGGAGAGGTCTCTCAAGAAACTCTTCCATGGAAAAATCGAGGCAAACTAGAATATGTTGAGGACTAGCCTCGTTGGAGTAACATTTTTTGCAGGTTGGGAAAAGTTTGGAACGCCCGCTAAAAGTGAGGCCCTTAGTGTGCCCACTGACAAATCTGCTGATTACGGCTTGGTCGGCACGTGTGCCCTGAAAGTCAAGGGCACCACCGGGACGCTTACGGGGGTACCAAACGTGATTTGGTGGGACAAGCCAGGCCTTATTGACAGTGTTTTTGCGGGTAGAAAATAGTTCTGAGTAAGTGAGGGCCAGATTTGAAGAGGCTGGTAGGGAAGTACCCTCCTTAGCCAACTGATCAGCGCGTTCGTTACCAAGTAGACCCACATGAGAGGGTATCCACTGGAAATGGATGTCATGGGAGGCTGACAGGTCCTTTAACAAAAGAAGGATTTCCACACTAGCTTGGTCTGTTACACTCTCCCTATTGCACAGGTGTTGAATACTGCTACGACTGTCAGTGAAGATCTAGATATTCCCGAAGGTGGCTCCAATCCTGATACTTTTCAGACCTGGTAAAATAGCTAAAAGTTCACTGAGAAACACTGAGCAAAAATCTGGGTTTTTTTGATGATCTTGAATCTTGGCCTTCATTAGGATAAAGAGTGTAAACTCCACTCCCGGCGTGGTGCTGGACATCACCACCATCAGTATAGATCTTAAGATCTGCAGCAGGAACTAGGTTTATAATTTCCAAAGCCAATTGCCTCAAGTGTTCCGGAGGATGATTGCCCTTAGTAACCTCATAGAGAAGTGCAGTATGGAAGAAAACCCTGGACAAGCCTGTAACGGGACTTACAGGAATGTAAAGGAATTGCGGATCAACATTGAATTTAATCGCATCAAGCAAAAGGGCCAGAGAAAAAGGGCTGTCCTTCTTTAATCTTTGGTGATTTTTCCAATTAAGAAAAAGTTCAGCTGTCCGATTCTGAGTGCCCAAGCTAGCTAATTTGGCTAGCTTGGGAACTCTTCCTGTATGACTCCCTCCTCGAGTCCTGCAGACGGCCTCACCGTGGCGAGGGGGTGCTCCTGGGCGGAACAGGTGAAGTACGTCGGGAGAATTTTCTCCTGGTAGGGCCACCCTAGGCGTGAAGGCCGTTTCATTATGCCCAGCTAACGTTTGCAGGTGAACCTGGAGCTAAGTCAGACTTCTACCGCCGGTGCTCCAGATCTTTCGATCAACAGAAGCTGTCCCCTTCCCCTTTACAGACTTTCTTAAAATCATTATATTAAGATAAAAGCCACTTAACTTTATAAGAAATTATTTTACTTTGAAATATTAAGAATTGAAGTTGGCATTATTTTTTAAGAAATGTAAAGGTATCGAATATTTTAGTGTTGTATTTGTTTAATTACTATTATGCTTAATAATGTTTAAATTCACGGACTAAAAAGGATATATTGGTGCTCTTTTTTGGTGAATTAATCCAAATTAAATATGAGTATTTATAAATCACATTTAAAATTATTCAAATATATTTTAAAACTAACTAAAAGGGAGGTAAATTATTTATAACTATATGCCTTGAAATCAATTGGATATGCTGATACTTTTTATTAAATAGATGTTGTAACAGCATGTCCACCAATGCGATAACTAATATATAATTATCCACTTTTTATAACAAAAATATTTTAATTACAACATTTTTTTAAATATTGAAGTAGTTTATTACAATATCTTTTAACTGTTGTAATATTTTGCGTTAATCTGCGCTTTATGTTCCCTACTCTGCCAACTTGGCGATAAAAGCACCAAGCGTGGTAAACCGGACGTTTTTATACCTAATGTGCTTTTAATGGCAACCTCCGGAGGAAATAATTTGTGCTTTTTTACGCATGCTCATTAATCGGTTTTTTCTTTTAGCATTTTCATTGGTCGTTAATTAGTTTCAGTTTGAAAAATCGGTCATTTTCATTGGTTGCTAATTAGTTTAAAACCGTTAAAAATCGTATTCCATTATCGCCATGGCAACAGCGTTTTTGAAAACCCACCAAGTACGGGACCCACAGCACACTTTCGCCAAGTTGGCAGAGTAGGGGACCTAAAGCGCATTTTCACCATATTTTGTTTTATTAAAAATAATTGAACACAATTTTAATTGCTTTTGTTGTTACTAATCTCCATGTCTAGGACTATACTAGACAAGATTTACGAATCCATTTACTTTAAAAAAATCGAACACAAAAGAAGACTTGTATAGATCTTCAAGAGACAACCCCAGACACTCAAGGGCTTGTGCCGGTGTGTGATACCGGTTTATCTTAACATTTAAGACAATTTGGATGCATTAATTACTTTTTAATGTATTTATAATTATAGATGACAAAACTTTTTCTATCGAAATAAGAAACTAGTA
Source organism: Latrodectus geometricus (assembly GCA_026290005.1). Taxonomy (NCBI): domain Eukaryota; kingdom Metazoa; phylum Arthropoda; class Arachnida; order Araneae; family Theridiidae; genus Latrodectus; species Latrodectus geometricus. The sequence continues at coordinate 48,562 of JAPDSC010150740.1, forward strand.
TTAACAGTTTAAAGAATTTTTTTATGATTTAGTGCATGCAAGTTATATGAAAATAAAAAGACAATTACTTAAACTATTGCTTTTGTCAAACGTTCCTGAAATGGACATGTGAATTTCAGAATAAATCAAACAAATGAAATGTATATCATAATACACAAACACAGGCTTTGTAAAAACATGAGCTTACAGAGGAAAATGATAATTCTTGATATACATAAAATAGAACCGACCAACCATCACTTTTGCTTCTGCTGTAAAATGGAACAGAGAAATATAAAGGAAAGTCTGAAAAACGTGCTTGGCTTTCTTGTGTATCACAAGTGCAATACTTCAGCATCCAACTAAGTATTAAAGTCCCTTTGAAGCCTTTTCCTGATGACTTCATTCGCAGTACTTCTAGAACAAAATCATTGCAAAGAAACATTGCATAATCAGTGATACAGAAAGTTTATTGGTGAAGATCTGATCAGCATAATTAAGGAAATTAATACAAATCTTATGCTTTCCAACTTCACGAAAAAAACAAGTGTTAAATAGGCCACTTTAATTTTGTCTCTACTGACATAATGTAATGTACTATACAAATAATGTAACACATTCAACTTCAATATCCACAATTAAATTTGACTTACAAATAAATAAAAAAAAGAGCAAGTTCTCGAAACTAGAATTATATGTTGTATCACAAAGAATCAACTCTTTCGTAGGTTTAGAAAACGTGCTACCGTCCCCAAGCAGATGTCTTTCCCAATATTAACGAATAATAAAATCAAAGAAAATACTGCCATATCAAGCAAATTCTAATGTTTTAGGATAATAAAACAGCCTTAAAGATTATTAACTTGCATTTCAAATAAAATCAAGGGTTGTTCTGAAATACTTCTAAGATAACTGGCAGCTAGAAATAAAATAATTTTATTTGGGTTCCATGACATAAAGGAATTGAACGTAATGAAAAGACAGATGCCTTTGTATGACAAGATCATCTATTAGTTTAACATCTTTGGAAAATTTTTGAGCTTTCAATACGAAAACTAAAAAAGAGAATTATCTTTAAATGGTAAAACTAGATGAACGTGATGTTCTTGCTCTGATACGCAGGTCTACATTTTGTTTCTAATTTTAAAAAGTTACTTCTCAACTTCACTGAAGGTTTGTCATCCTTTAAAAACAAAGCAGATGACAAAAGCAAATGAATCTAGAAAACAATGGGGTTGAGGTAATTAGCACATAAGAACACTGAAAACAGAGATCACTATCTGACAAACAGAACTTAGAAAAGAAGAAACAAATAATCAAAACTTGCAAATTTCCTGAGAATTTTACACACCTGTAGAATATTTCTTTTATATATAAGATTAACAATAAAAAAATGAAGAACTTCAAAAATGATCTGTAATTATTTATTACAGTAAAATAAACACTTTAATATTTATGTAATTAAATTTAACTATAATTATTCATAGAAATAAAATGAACACTCATAGGTTTTCAATAATTTCTCTACACTAAAAGAAATCGTAATTTTTTCTAATAAATAAAAAAATGGAGAATTTAAAAGGGTTACAATGAAAGTAAAAAAGTTATCACAATAAAGCTAATTCTCCAAGAGCATTCAAATCTATTGTATCAAGAGAATGAAAATTTTATGTCAACAATTATTTTTACAATTTATTCAAATTATTATTGAACAATCAATTTAAATTTAATATTGAATAATTTCCCATCAGTTAATTCTAGAATTTAAAAATTAAAAATCCAGTTTATTCAATATATTTGTGATCTTCTGCAGTATTATTTTTTTTGTGATCCTCTTCACAGTAAATTCTCAAGTCGTATTGAATTTGAGGAGTTTGTAATCCAGATCACAAAGCTGAGAGAGCATAAAGCTTAAATTTAATTCTGCGTGAATCACAAATAAATATAATGTATATAAATTTGTGAAAATTTCTTCTCAGATTTTTTATAAATGATTTATTTGTAGAAATAATTTAAAACGATTTAAGAGTTTGCTTAAAAGAAATACTGTTCATCGTAATCGGTAATACTCCCGCCAAATTTCTTCGCAACTGTTTATTTTTTAGCTTTCATCTGTAAGGTGAATTAGGAATTGCTATTTGTTATTTATTCCGTCTTTTTATTTTAAACCGAAAATGCCTTCAAGAGATTATACTGAAGACAGAAGTAAGAAATATATTACATAATTTAAATATCAATTTATTAAATTCAAAGTATGAAAAATCATCTGTGAATTTTCTGTGTCTGAAAAGTGTTGAACTTGCTTCGTATTTTGCCACTCAGTTATTTGTAATTTATTTAACTGTAAATTATTCTTAAATAACGTATTTGTTAAATAATGTGATTCTAAATTTAGACAAATGCAATTGGAAATTTTAACTAATTATTATATTTTAAGTACATTTCTTATTTATAGTTTTTGAAATTAATAATTGTTTCACTCTTTGTTTAACAGTCTATTATATGCTTAAAATCTAAATAAACATTT
>JAPDSC010150740.1:51467-83493 GCA_026290005.1 Latrodectus geometricus
GATTTTAAGTTTTTTTGTTTTATTTATTTATTGCTTAATTAATGCTTACATTTCTAGCTAAAATTCAATCTTTCCTATCAAGTTTTGCAAGTTATGATGGAAAAGGATCTAAATCTCTAAAATATGCTGCAATGTTGGTGAGTTGATAATATTTTCATTGTTTATAGCTTCATGGAAAAAAGTTTTTTTTTCTTAATTTATATACTCAAGATGAAAACCAGAATTGTCATAAATTATGAAAACCAGAATTGTCATAAATTAATGCAATTTATTATAGTTTTCCTCATACACATAATTTATCTAGAAACTTATTCTTATTAATTTTATGCTGGATTGCTTTTTTATTTTGATGAAAACTATTTATATGGGATGCATTTATTGTTATCTTTTTAAAAGTGCTTGAAAGGAACAGATGTTTTATAATTCTTTTGTTGTAATTTAACTGCCAATCATAATACATATCCCTAAAGTTATATAATCAAACATTAAACACCTATTTCCTTTAAAAATGTTAAACTTGTAAAGAAATAAAGATACTTACTATTATCCTGTTAACCCTATTTGCCATAAAAATATGTCGAGGAATTTTGCAAGTTTTAATATTTCTTTTTCAAAATGTGAAAAATATAAAGAACAATTCACTAATATCTTAATTTTAACAAATGGAATAAAATTTTATTTGCAATTTTGATTGTGCTAAATTGCATCATTTAAAGATACGTGTTTTTTAAAAGGTATGATCGATAGGATAATACATAAGTACCAAAATAAATTCCCATTAAGTTAACAGTAAACATAAATTATCTTACAAAATATTAAGTGTTATAATTAAACTGATTGGAAAAGTAAATATCTCATATTCTTCTTAATTATATATTAGTTGTAGTTTTAGATTATCAGAAAAAGTACAAAAAGTGCATTCACACTAAAATACTTGGAAATGATTATTTGACAACAATACTATCCTAAATTTGATAATCTCCTTATCATTGAATAAAAAATTAAGCTTGGGAATATTATCTGTTTTAATGCTTGCTCATGGATATATATTTAAGTAATCAACAGAATAAGAATGTGTTGATCCTATTTTATCTTTAAGCTGTTACTATTTCATGCACATTATTATCAATAATAACTAAATTTGCTATATAAATGTTTATCTATGTTAATATAAATAAATCAATTTGAAAGTTATTGTTTTCATCATGTATTGTTTACATTAATATTAAAGTGACATTTATTTTTCAAATAAGTTTATTTCTTCTGCAATTAAGATTAAAATAGATAACCTTTTTAATTATTATTTAAAATTATTAACTACTTGTATTTCTTCATCTAAATATATAATTTTACTGTGCCTTTAGATTCAGAATTGTTTGCTATTATTTTGTATTACTTTTAATATCTTTTAAATAATATGCAAAAGCTTTATTTCTTAATGTAAAGTGAGGGGGGACAATTAAGTAAAGGGATTTTTACTTAACATATTTTAAGCGTTAAAAATTACTGTGATTTGATTCATTTTACTTATATTTTGTTATTTTATTAATTACACATTTTAAGTTGTGCTTCAGAAATTTTTAAATTTTGTCATTTTTTTTTTTTTTTTTTTTAAATATTCTTTTTGGATTAAATGTTACCATCTCTAAATATTAAATTTAGAATTGATAATTCTTGCAAGTCTTTTTTTATATCATATTAAAAATATATCAATCTGAGTATATATTATGATGATACTTTCGTATATATACAAGTATATATTATATCGCTTTCTCATATTTTAGACTAAATTAGCTCATCGGGAAGAAGTTGTATTAACTATTGACCTCGATGATGTCGATGACATGTTCCCTGATTTAACTGAAGCTATAATGCAAAATGCTCGGCGTTTTACTGCAATATTTGCTGATGTTGTCCAAGAAATGTTACCAAATTATAAAACTCATGAGGTATGTCTACTGTAATATGGATATATTAAAGCATGTATCAAAGTTTCATTTCAAATTATACTGTTCAGTATATATTATTTAGATTAATCTATTTTATAAGTTACCCATATTATAGTTAATACAAAATAATAAAGTTATTTGTTTCTCATTTAAAATTTCAGTGTGTATATTGAAAATGGCATATATTTATGAATATCTATTCAATCCTTATGAATAAAAAATTATAAAATGTTAAGAGAATGCCTTAAGTTGAAACTGAACATTTCAATATCAAGTTAAAATTCAAGAACAGTGCAATATCAAGTTAAAATTTTGCTAAATTACATGTATTTTATTTTATAGCTTAATATTAACAGTTACTATCCTCAGGAATTTATTTGTTTCTCGGTTCATTTGTTCATCCATTGAAATTAAAATAGTTGTTTTTAAGGCTTAATCAAATGAAGTGAATTGCAATCTAAAGTAAATATACTGGCAAATATACTAATTTTTATTTACATATAAAATTAAATTTTAGGTACCAGCAAAAGATGTTCTGGATGTATATATAAAACAACGTTTAAAATTGGAAAGTCGATTCCATGAAGAAGGAGAATATCGTGATCCTAAAAATAGATACCCTCCAGAACTTTTAAGGCGATTGTAAGTATTTAAATTATTTTTTATCATTAAATTATTTTTTTATCATCAATGATACTTTTCATATGTAATATTAGAGAAACATCACATCTGAAATTAATTACTGAATTGATACATTAATTGATTTGCATTCTTAAAATCTTATCCAAATGAAGGTAGATAAGTTTTTATATCAGAGTTGATAACTTTTTAATTCCTGGTGGCTTTAAAATATCACATGGAAAATAAAAGTGCAAGATTTAAATGAAAAATTCTTACTGGAAATAAAATTGTATAAAATTATTCTTTTGAAATGTGTGTGTGTGTGTGTTTTTTTTTTTTTTTTCCCATATTTTAATTTCAATGGAGAAAAGTATTGAGAAAAATAATTAACATTTAGTATAATAAAATATTAACTTCCTATTTTCTTGTTATTAAGAAATATTGTTAAGTGAACATACTTCATGTCTTTTAATTATTATAAATGTTGTAAATCAGAATTAAAATTTTAATTTAAAAATTGTGTACATATCAAAAAATATTTCATAAATATCTCAGGAATTTAAAAGTAATTTAAAGGAAATGATAATTAGTATTAATTAATTATCAATGTACTTAATGATTCTGTTTTAAAGCTGAGGTGTCAGTCGATTGGTTATTGTACTAACTTTTCCTTCTACAGTTTGTAGATTCAGTTCCCACTTTGGGTTTGGTTGTTTTTAGATGTTTGGAATCCACTTTAAACAGTATTTCCCATATTAGATAACTCTTGTGAGCATAAAATGATCATTGAGCAATAAACAAATCAAATCATATATTTTAAAGCATATCACTAGTTATTGAATAATTGCCTGGAGTGTTAAGATATCAGTGAATAATTAGCATTTTGAGCTGTAGTTTATTGATATGATTTTCGTTCAAATAATGAAGATTTTAGTACACTTTAAATTCTTCTTTGCTGAAAACAATTCTTTATATAGCAAAATAAAATAATAAATATTTTATATACTTTCATATTTGTATAAACTTAAGATTTCTGCCATTCATTTGCCATCCATAGGTTTTTACATTGTAATAATTGTTTTTCAATTATTCATAACTTTCATTGAATTATAATGGTTTTTAAAGGTATGCATGCATACAAGCTGTATATTGAACAGATTAAGTTTTCCAATCACCTTACATCAATCTAAGCCCTGTTATTAATTTTGGGTCATAATCATTGTTTGAATATTTTCCTCTATTTAACTCATAAAAAATATTTTAGAATTTGTTTAATTTTGACCAAGGTGAATTAAGAAATACTTAAAAGTGTATGTATTTCTTTAAAAATTTAATTAAAACCTATCTAACAATTTGCTTACATTATTTTCTTATGAACAATCCAAGAAAATTAAAGCATTTATGCAGCTAAAAGTTATCTGTAAAATATTTATTGATGAGTTTTCAACTATATAGCTAATGCTCAGGCCTTTTGTCCTACAAGTTAGGGTTGACTACTATAGGTCCGAACTAGCAGTTACTACTCTGGCCTTTAATTCAACAGTTCATAGGTTCAAATCCCACCTGAGGCTTAGATGTTATAAGTAGTTTGGATTCTACTTAAAATTACACATCACAGTCTAATCAGCCTTCATGTTCTAAAAATGACTCTTGTGTGACAAACTGAACCTAAAAAAGCCTTGACTTCTTTATGGAGAAAGGATGTTTGAAGTATTTCAAAATCCAAACTATTGATCTTGGTTCAGTGATTAACATTTAGCAGAATCTACAAAGTATATTTTCTGAAATTAATTATTTTTGTCTAATAGCTTAAATTTTCTAGTTGGTGTAATAACTTTTTTTTAAGATTATCCATACTTTAAATGCACTAATATTGATTTAAATTAATGATAGATAGGATATTACCAATTTATTAGCAGAATCAAAATTATTGCTGAAATTGATCTACTTAATAAACTTTGTTTTATACTCTTATCTTTTCCCTTACTGCTTCTGTAATACTTGTAATGCTTTTTTTTTTTTTTTTTTTTTTTTTTTTTTGAGAAACCTAATTTTGTATTATTGTAATTAGCTTAGAATGTAGGTGGAGGGAATTGTATCATTTATTAAAATGACTATTTTTATCAATTTCAATATCAGATTCATTGATTTTTATAACTTCCATTTTGCATTACACTAATAAATAATGTCATCTTGAAAAGTCTGAATATTTTTATTACTATTTTAATTTAATGTTACTTTGATCTTATATTTATGGTACACTTTTTTTTTTATTTCAGTGAAGTTTACTTCAAAAATAAATCAAGTTTTGAAAACCTTTCTGTTCGAGAAGTAAAAGCTGAGCACATTGGAAAATTAATAAGTGTCAGGGGTATTGTTACTAGATGTACCGAAGTTAAACCCATGTTAGTAGTTTCAACTTATACTTGTGATCAATGTGGATCAGAAACAATTAAAGCAGTATGTTGAAATTCTTCATAATTTATATTTTATGTATATGTTTATTTAAAATTGGGATATTTGAAATTCCAATTATGTAATTAATTATTGCTGTTCATCATGAAAAATTAAAAAGTTTATTATTGTTTTTATAATGTTTGTGACAATGATTGCAAGCTATAAAGCTAAGTAGAAAAAAATTTTCTTATGAGCTTTTGTATTTTCTTCAATATTTTTTATTTTAAATTTTGTAGTTAAACTTGCCAGACACTGAAACCTTGTAGAAAAATTTAGCTGTCATACTTGAACCCTTGTCAATAAAAGCATTTTCAAAATTATTTTCTTCATTTATATCCACATTCATAAAATATTTATTTCATTAAATATTTCAATATATTTATAACTACCACTCAATGTTTTATGGCAAATTTTTCTTTCTAGATAATGATAACTTTTTTATGTATTCATTTTCAGTATTATAATGCAACCTTGTAATTAAAATTATTATTTAAGTAAGTAAAATGTCTATGATTCAATTTTGATACATAAATATATTAGAAGGATTATTTTTAATCAAAATTATAATATCTTGGAAGCAACAATAATAATAATTGCCTAACACCTGGAGAAGTGAAATCTCCAAAACTTTCTTCTAAAAATAACTCTCACAGTAAGTATTTACATGATTCCAAATTTTTTTTACTTGTCAATTATTCAAATTTATATTCAGAAATGAAATTGAGAAAATCTAGATATGTAAAAAGGAAACATTGAAATTTTGTTAAGATTTCTATTGGCAATGGTTGTTTATACGGAAGAGTTTACTTGATGAATAAATACTAAATAATAAATAATACTTGATCATATTATTAATGAGAAAAAGAAATTTGATTTTCTGGTAAAGAAAAATGTTACTTTACCAGTTTACCATTATTAACTACCAGTTTATTATATTTGAATTCTTAGGATTTAATATTTATTGGGAGGTTTTAGTTTATTTGTGTGATGTTTCTCCAACACTTGAAAAAATTCTTTCATGGTGAACTTTTTTTTTTTTTTTTTTTTATCAATATAGTGAGAATGTTTAGTATCTAAAGTATGTAATATATAAGACAAGTTTCAAAATAGTCTTTCTTGGTTATTATTAATTGTTTTCATTCATATAAAATAAAAAATCTACTGTTTTGCTATTCTAATTATTTTTATTAAAGTTTTTAATTATTTCATTTAATATGTGTAAAAGGATGTGCAAAATTGGTTTTAGTTGAAATAAACAAATTTCTAAAACTAGTAATAATATTGCATTTAGAGTATGTATAAGTGTACTTTAATAATAAAATACATAATTTTATGAATCAAAAATAATGTTATTTATTTTTCCTTTCTCATTTTTCTATTTAGTTTTCTTTTTTCAAATACTGTGCTTAATAGTTCCTGCTGAATATTCTTCTTAATTTATTGATACCTAATAAAAAGATTAGTTCTTCACAACTTATTAAAGTAAAAGTTATGTGAAAGAAGCTCCAAATAGCTGTTATGTTTATTATATTGTAGGAAAATAAATGATTTCTCATAATAAGATAATAATTATTTGTTATTTTCTTTATAATATACAAAGCCATAGAGTTGCTAAAAATCATATCAAAAAACATCATTCAACAAAATAAATGAAAGTAAATTTTGTTATCATGAAATTTTAATATACCAGCCAACTACTATGCTTTCCCATTAAAATACTAAATTTTTTTAACTAAGAACTTAAATATACTAAAGTCACAAATTAAAATGTGAATAAATTATTTTTCTCTTGTTCTAAAAAAAGTTAAATAAATTCAATGAGGAGCTAGTGAAAAGAACTATTTTCAGTGCAAGTTAATTGCCAACTAAAAAAATTCAAAAATTCTACATCTAATTCTCGCAATCTATGCATCTGAATAATTTTCATGACAAATGATAAAATGAGCAATAAATGTTAAAGTGATTCTTTTATTTATGTATATATAAAAAAAAAGGAATTTCTTAATATGTGTGTTTAGCTAAAGGTCATAATCCAAAAATTAAGATATTTATTATGTTTAAATTTTATTGTCATAAATTTTTAAATTATATTAATTTAGTTTTAATAGATATATTTTTTATTTTGAATTTGTTTCATTTCTAGATACAATGAGTTCATAATTGTAATTAGAATTACTGGAACTTAGTTATTAGTTTTGCCAACTAAAAATGTTATTTATAATAAATATTTAATTCACTATTAGTGTAGTTACTTAAATAATTTATCATAAATAACTTCAAGTTGAATATAGTTTGCAAAGCATTTTACTTAGTAATTTTTTTCTCTTTTTATTTCAGGTGAATTCCCTAAATTTCATGCCTTTGATTAATTGTGAAAGTGAAGAATGTAGAGTGAATAAATCTGGAGGAAGATTATATTTACAGAGTAGAGGATCAAAGTTTATTAAATTTCAAGAAATTAAAATTCAGGAATTGGTAAGATTGTTATGTTGGTGTGATTATATTTCTCCATTTTTTACCCCTACCTAAAATGCGGGAGGACCCTATTTTTCTTATAAATAAACTTTTAATGTAGAATAAATTTATCATTTGTACTTTGTTTGTTAAAAGATTGGTGAACTGAATATTCTCTATTTGAATTACTTACTTTTAATGATTCACTTTGAAAAAGTAAAGAACTGAAGTAGGTGACAGTTATAATTTTTTTTTAATATTCTGTTGAAATATATAGTCATACTAATTATGTGTTATGCTTAAAGTAGTAATAAATATAAAGTTTTCATAAGACAACTATTGAACTTGTTAATTCAACAAGAAGAAAAACTACTTATGATAGTTGAATACAATTATTAATTATCTAAAAAGATTTATCAATATTAATTGAATTTCAGATCCTATCTAAGTGACTTATTCTTAGATTTTTGTAATACTCATTTCTAATTTTATTTCTAATGGAAGAAATACATTTCAACTACTCCATTATCTTTGTTGACATCTTTTAAAATCCAAGCAAACATAGAATTTCTATTAATATTAAAATTGAGCTATTTAATGGTATTAATTCTTATTAGAAAAAGTTTATGAATGTATAAATTTCATCATTCAAATATTATTTAAAATAAAAACATTAAAAAATACAATAATATACAATAAACACAATAATAATACAATAATATACAATAAACGCAATAATAATACAATAAAAATACAAATATAAGAGTTTATCCATTTTGTACAATGTTTTTCATTTTTATGACTGAATACTACCTTGCTTCCTTGTATATAATTAACAAGGCATTTTTTCAAGTAAAAGAAAAAACTTTTCACAAACAGGTGCAGTTTGTAATAATAGTCAGTTTTCAGAACAAATAATCCAAAATATTTGCTGACAATTTGGTGCCACATGAAAAATACATAGTATGATTAAAAATTTAATAATGTGTAGAAGAACATTTATTATGAAAAACATCTGGTTAGATCCTAGTGGAATCCACCTCAATTTAAAATACAATAAACAGAGATGAAAGCATCTGATAGATAATCAAGAACAATAATCCTGAAAAGATTTTAGTAAAACTTATTGTTTTTTGTTTTTAGTAATTTTAAAAATGAGCAACAATATATGTATTTTAAAAATAAAATATATTTCTTTTGTTAATAATTATATTTAAGAACTTCAATAGATCAAGACAAAGAATTGGGAATTATACAACTTTTGTTGCACAAGACGCTCCACTTCTTAACCACTGCTACATCAATATTCATTAATTTAATGTTTAGTTTCTCAAAGTAAAAATTAATTTTAAATGAGAAATCTGAAACTTGGATTTTTCTTTTGTTTAATATGAAGTCCAAAGTGTTTCAATTTACTGTTTTGTGAAAGTTTAAATTTTTAATTCTAATTTTGAAAACTTAAAATTTGCTTATTGTATTGGAATATTGGTCTTACTGTACTGATCTTGCTATAGTTTAGAAATTTTGAATAATATATTTTGTCCTGATTGATTATAAAAATAAAATTAGTATAATAAACAATCTTATTCAATTTATTCATATAATCTCATTGCTCAATTATTAATTTCTGTCTAGCAGAGCTACATAGAATTTTTAAGGCACATGCTGTTGCTTAGTTGATTAAAAGCAAATTATCTTAAAATCTGATTTTACTCATATTATTGATTAAACTTCATTGCTATATTTTAATTTAATGCCTAGTAGTACTGTTAAGGATATATTTTTAAGGTGTGTCATATTTTTCAATTATTGAAAATGAAATGTTATTTAAAGAGATCATATTTATATGTTATTTATCAAGTGTGTATAAAAGGTAATTGTTTTATTATATTTTCTAATACATATTGCCATAAATTGTATAATTTTTTTAGCATTTTGTCATGGAGACTTGTTTTGATATGTATATAAAAAGAAATATTCTAATACCCAACATTAAAAATTATGTTAAATTGCATAATTTTGAGTTACAAAAATAATTTTAAAGTATTTTTTTCTCTACTGTTGCCAAGTTGTTGGCCAAAATAATTTATTTCTAAAGTCACATAAAGCTGGAACCTCGAATATAAAAATCTGATTAAATAATTTTGCAAATGAGCTTTTTTAAATTTTAATATTGTGTCAGCCTTTAGCAGTTCGTTAAATTACTGTATATAATAAGATTAATGACTTTCAAACTTGTACTTTTGTTGGGAATTAAGGCATTATCATATTCAGATAGGCTTAACTCCTTCCCCTCATTAAAAGTTCTTGAATATTTTTTCTAATTTTCATGCATGTATGTTAAAATCTATATAAAATGTTTCTTTCTATACTTTTGATGTGTTAATAATTTACAAATTTTTTTATTGTAAAAAAAAAAAATTCTTCCAAAATCAGTAATTTCACTATCCAATTTTTGCATTATACTTTTAGAGTGAACAAGTTCCTGAAGGTAACATTCCTCGTACTATGACTATTCATGCAAAGGGAGAAATGACTCGTCTTGTTCTGCCTGGTGACCATTGCAGCATTACAGGTGTTTATTTGCCTATTGTTCGTGCTGGATTCAGACAAATAGCAGCTGGTCTGTTAGCAGATACATTTCTAGAAGCACATGTAAGCAGTAATATTTATACAAATGACCCTTTATGTATTGTTAATCTATTCAAAACCGTTATTTTCATTATCTTGCTTATTTGTTCTATCAAACATGCTAAAAGAAAATGTTCATTCCTTTTAATTCAAAAATTTATGTATGCATAACTATTGAATAATCTTTAAGTTACATTTCAATGATAGTACAATAAAATATATTTTTTATGTTTTATTCTATTTATATTACTTGTGTTAATTGTTAATGTCTTTTTTGTAAAAATCTTTGAAAATTTTTGTTTTTATAATTTTAGAGAATAGTTAAAATGAATAAAACTGAGGATGATGAAATGAATGACCAAGAAATGCCTCAATCAGAAGCTGAAGAAATTAGAAGTAAGCTGATGTTTGCTAATATTATAAATTAATATAAACCAATTACTTTAAAATAGTTGTCTTTCAATAAAATTCTTATTAAAATTAGCAATCTAGTATTTTAAATTGTAAGCTCAATCCATTTTTTTTTTTTTTTTTCCTTTACAATTCATACGCATTTGTGAATACTTTTAGCCATGTGTGATAGAGGAGATTTAAGTATTGTCTCATAATGATTTGGTTGAACTTCTTATTGGATTATTACATAAATTGTTTTCCAACCATTTGTAAAATTTAATTCATGAATTTTTCATTATTCTGCTTATATTATGGAAGTGTAAAAAGAAATTCTTTGTGATATGTGTATTTTTTCCCCCATCACAATGTAAATTTCTACACTAATGTATATGTTACAATTTCTTAAAATCATTAATTTAATGCTTTTCCTTTCTTGTCTAAAGCAGTTCAAATTTTTATTGTTAGTCAAGTATGGATTTAATCTCTGCAATATATTTAAAGAAAACATTGAGTGATTTCTAAATATTGATGTATTCATTTTAAAATAAAATAAAAATTTAGTCTGTAAAGTCTGTTTAGTAAAATGATGTAAAAAAAATGTTCCAATTTCTTTCTCTCCTTTTTTCTACCTCTTATTTAGTTATGAAATGGCTCTTTTCTTAATCATGTAATGGAATTCATGAGAATATCATCCTTACATTTATATTTGCTTTCTGATTTTGTTAATATTTAAAGTTTTAAAATTGTCGTTATTGTTATCCATAAGTATTTAATTTTGATTTCATTAATAACTGTTTTTATAAAAATAATATATAAATCTTCCATTAAAGAAACTAAATAAAGATTTCTTTTCACATTATATCCCATTTACTTCATTATTAAAGTGTTCTGGATCTGTTTTATTAACAAAACATCTATAATGCTACAATTTGGGGTTTTGTGAGATATGAAAACGTATGCTCTAAAGTTAAATGAAATGAAAAATTTTAATTTTTACTGAAGTTCCTAAAATCCCAAAATTGCTGTACAAAAATGATCAAAACTTCCATTTTCATTCAATTGATTCAAAAGAGATCATATATGATGTTATTATGGTTACTTGATAAAAATTAAATAAGTTTTGAATAGAAATGTTTAGTTAGCCAAAATCACAGGTTATAACAAAGCAGTTTATTTTGTATCATCAACAATTGTCATTGCTTTTTTCCCCCTTCTTTTTCTTCTTCTTCCAATAACTTATGCGGATATTTTCCATTTTAAAATAACCACATAACTCAAATTTAGTTGTGATTTTACTTTACTAAAATAACATTTTAAAAACTAGTTTCACTAAGATAATTGTCAAGGATAACATTGGAGACAAAATGGCAAAATAAATATCAACCCAAAATTACTTGTAACCAATTAGATTCAAATTTAATAAAATTTATTGTGTGGTTGACAATTACACAATGCTACTTATACTATATATATATATATATATAGATACATATATATATGGATATATATATATATATATATATATATATATATATATATATATACATAATCAGCTGTTTTGGGTTGATCTCTGAATCATTTCAAACAAAAATTTATAGATCAATGCCTTCACAAGATTTTATCTAATATTAAGAAAATTTTTCCATAATTATAATACTTTATGAATATTTTTTTTTCAAACAACTAAAATCATTAAAAACTATTTTATGTTTTATTCTTATTTTATGATAAATTGGAAAATTCATCATAAACTTGCTTAACTTGCCAATAATATCTATGATATTATGGAACAAAAACAAAATTACATATTATGTGATGAAATAATCACAAAATATGTAACTTCTATATGAATACCTAAAAATAACAATTACAAAAATTCTCGAAAAAATTGTGATTCTATTTATTGTAAGATAATCTGATATGAGCTATTTCTTATAGACAATTTCTAAATTAAAATATCTTTTTGAAATTCTTAAATATTCTTTTCCCTCAAAATTGTCATTCTAATTTTATTAGATTGAAAGACCATTCCTAAATGTTTTGTTTACTATCAATACAATAATTCAAGAAAGTTGTCAGTTATTATTAGACAAGTATTATTTATTGTGAATATGATTTTGTGTGTAGGAATAATATAGGATTTAACTATGAAACAGATGATTTAATATATATTCATTATGGCTCTTAAAATAAATAAAGACTGGTAGAAAAAAGTTAAGAAAATGGCTTAACTAAACAAGACTAAAGTACTTAGATAATTTTTTGACATCCTTATTACTGAAGAAAATAAATATTTGAAAGATATAGTAAGCACTCTTCTTTATGAATAATTAATTTGAGAAATTAAAATGTACTGTTAAAAATAATTTTCAAGAAGTGAATGTTGCTTGGATAATATTGGATGCTTTGAAAGATAATATAAAAGCTTTACTAGAAAACTTGTCATTGAATGAAAAATAATACTAATTAAAAAGAAACTTAATTTTAGCTATCTTATTTTTTTTAATTTGAAACATCTTTGTAGTATTTATAATTTCATGAAGAAAAATGTTCATTGTTGTTTTTTGATTACATAAAAAAAAAATTTGACTAATGTTTCAAAATTTAGATTTGCATATTTCTTTTTATTAAAATATTATTATGTAACTTAAAAAAATCCGTGTGATATTTTTTATTTTAACTTCATTGGGCTTAGTATTATTTAAAATTGATTTGCCTTAGTATAAACTTTTTTTTTAATTTTACTTACTCTACTAATAAATAAGTAAATTTTATAAAATGTGCTGAAAATCTTTTGAAATTAAAAAAGAGAAATTGCTTTTTTTAAATGGAAATAAAAGAAATTTTAGAACTGGGACACTTATTTTACTAATAAATTTATTTTGAAAATCTCCTTGGAAATTAAGTCATTTACTGTGAATCAGCAGTAAATTTCTAGAGAAACAAAATACCATTTTCTTTATTTAACTTTCTTCATATAAAATACACTCTTCATAAAAAAATATATGGTCTCTTTTTTAGATCAATACAACTATGACATGATGGCTAGCAGTATTGCTCCTGAAATTTTTGGACATCATGATGTAAAGAAAGCTCTATTATTACTTCTTGTTGGTGGTGTAGACAGAAATCCTAATGGAATGAAAATAAGAGGTATTATTATGTAATATATAGTTTGAACTAAATGTTTTTTTGTCATCTTGAGTTGAGTTAAACTTGAGTATTTTGATGTTTCATTGTAGGTAATATCAATATCTGCTTGATGGGTGATCCTGGTGTAGCAAAATCTCAACTACTGTCATACATTGATCGTTTGGCACCTAGAAGTATATAATATTTTATTCTTATATTTCTTGATATTAATTTTTTTGTTTTAAATGCTTTCTCTAAGACAACTATGTTTCCTTACATGTGAAAAAAATATTTAATGAATAGCTGTGTTAGTAAATTAGATAATTTTATTTATTATTGCACATTTTCTTATATTCTTTCATTAAAAATATGTCCACTGCATTTCAACTTTAATTTTAAAATATTATGGTAATTTTTAGCAAAAACTTTATTTTCAGCTGATAAAATATTTACTAGTAAACTTGACATTCTTGCAAAATAACAATAATAATCTTTTTTGAATTGAAGTAAAATTTCCTAAATTATGTTAAAATCCCACTTATTTTCTAAAAAATTTACTTTAAAATGTAAATAATCAGGTTTTATTTCATGAAAAAGCAGAACATTTTCAGGGTGATCAAATTTTGAAAATGCTTTGCTTAATAATTATTTTAATAGCTTATGCTTTTATGAAGTTAATCAGGTGAAGCTTGCTTTATTCAGTTGCCAACTTTTTCTCTTTTAAAGCTGTTTTTGTTTTATTGTTTTCTCTTTCCTCCTTTCCTGAACAATAATTTTGATTGTGCTATAAAATAGTAAAAATATCTACTGCTTACTAATGTTCATAAATTTTGAACTTTGCAATCAAAGTAGATTTTTTTTTGGATTCTATGATTTAGATTACATTCTTATTATTTCATTTTGAGTTTTTATGAGTATGTTACGAGCATAAAAAGTTAAATGATATACATCTAATATATTCTCATCAATACAAGTTTTGTTGAAAATATTGTTTAAGCAATACTGCAGATGCAAAATAAAACTTGATTTAAAAAAGAAACAAAAAAAAAACTATCTTTAATCTTATAGTGAAATATTCTTTTAAAAAGTAAACTTTTTAAAATACATAATCTGTTTCACTAAAATTTATTTTTTTAATTAATTAAAAATTTAATAAATATTTTCATACATTTTTTTTAACTTGGAATTATTTTGGTTATATATTAAGGCATTAATTGATAAAATATTTAATGGTTAATAACATAAAAATTTAGTTTAATTAAATTAAATTTAATAAAGCAAAAAAGAAATTAAGCTAGGGAAAAATGCATCTATATAAATTGCTGGGTTTGGTTTAAACCAATTATATAATATTGCAAAAATTTATATTGATTCTATTTTAAAAATTACAAATCTTATATACATGAAAAATATGCAGCATTTCATGTAAATTTTTGTTTTCTTTGGTTTAATCTAGAAATTTTTAAATTTGCCCCATATTCTCATATCTTGAATTCTGCTCGGTTTGCTGAATTTAATAACCTAACTTCCAATGCATAAAATATTTTAAATTAAGTACATTTAGGCAGGGTACTTTGATTAGAATAATTGTGAAATGTTGAACTGCAATATATATATCAATTAACTGAAACATTTTATTTTTTATAATTTATCAAGATTGTCTAACATCATTCGTCAGAATGTAAAGTCCCTAAAATGTTAAAGTCTATATGTTAAGACTTATGTTGATAAACTGGAAAAGAGGGAAAGAAAAATGTTATAAATGGACTAAAGAAAATTATGCAAGTAATTAAGTAGAAAGTTAAGCTAATAATTTTATTGTAGAGCAACTTTTAAATGTAAGATTAACCAATGATTTAAAAAAAATACTTGTTTATTTAATTTTAAAAAAAAAACTGTAAAATCATATTTAAAAGTTTTTATTTTTTCTTAAAAATTTAACTTAATTTGAATTTGTTATAAAAATAAATGAATAAAAAAACCTCTCTAATATGAAATCCTTACCCTGAAAATAACATGTAAATAAACAATTAACTGCATTTTAATTTTAACATTTCAGTAATAAAACTATTTCACTTCTAGAAAATTATCATTCCAGGCTTTCTCATATATTTAGAAATATTTCATTTATAAATTTTTATTAAAATAAAAATACATGTCCAATATTGAAACATGAATATGATACATTTTCTTTTGCTTACTGTGCACAATAGGTCAATATACAACTGGCCGGGGATCATCTGGTGTTGGTTTAACTGCCTCTGTAATGAAAGATCCAGTAACTGGTGAAATGGCTCTAGAAGGTGGAGCATTGGTTCTTGCTGATAAGGGCATTTGCTGTATTGATGAATTTGATAAAATGATGGATTCTGATAGAACTGCTATACATGAAGTTATGGAACAGCAGACCATTTCAATTGCTAAAGTATGTAAAATAAAATATTAGTAAATAACATATATGCACATATATATATATATAATTTTAATTTATAATAATGATACTAATTTTTACCTTTATAGGTAAGTTCACATTTGTAATTGAAAATCAACAAATTAATCTAAAAAAACTTGAAATTTTTTCAACTGTATCACATTATTTGTTGTTTTTGTGTGAATGTTATTATCTTAATCAAATTCAATTACTTTGTTAATTTTTACAACAATTTAGTGAATAATCATTTTTTTTTATCTCTGCAGGAAATAAAAATATCAACAGCACTCTCTCTCTCTCTCTATCTGTTTTTTTTTTTTTTTTTTTTTTTTTTTTTTTTTTTTTTTTTTTTTTTTGGTAAATTTGATATATTACAGATTCTAAAAATAGAATGAAATGAATTCAGCGCAATTTCTTCAAACAAAATTTTTCTGATTTTATTGCATCTTAAATTATGCTGAAATTTAAAAAGTAGATTTCCAAATGTAAAGTCAATTGTAGAGTTTCAAACATCTTTAATTCATTATCTTATAAATTAACTATATTTGTATATTTTTAAAAATAATTTATTTGTTTTATTTTATACTTCTGTAAAAATTTTTAATAATTTTGATAATTAAGTTGTACAATCAAAATATATTTTATGAAGTTTTGTAAGGTTTCTTATTTAGCCAAAACTTACATTGTGGTGAATTTCTTTATGTTGCCGAATGATGAAGCGAGCTTCATCGTACATGAAACTATTTTTATTAGCCTACATTACAACACACCACACAAAACACTTAACATTGATATACATTGTAACACTCGTGGGCACATTTAAGAGACGTCCTGTCTCTCCTGTTGCTTTTGTCAGACTGCCTTTGACTTCCTTAGTTCTCCGCGAGGGGGCGCTGTTATTAGGTCCGTTGCGCTGTTACTATGTCCGTTACAACATAAAAATATAAAATACAAAGATTTTTTTTTTTTTTTTTTTTAATTTTTATTCAAAGCAAACTTATATTTCCCTTATATTTCCTTTGAAGTTTTGCCACAATTGAATTAGTTTTAACATCTCATTCATTGTATGAAATCAGTTTTCATCACATCATACTTTTTATTTTATTTACTTTTTATTTTGCATAATTATTTTTAAAAATATCTTGTAATAAAAAAAATAAATTCACATATCTGCCACTGCTTTCATAGAATGAATTTATATTCTGATTTATTTTAGTTAAAAAAAATGAGCTTTAATATACTCCACATTATTTCTTTCTTTTTTTTTATTTTATTTATTTATTTTTTTTTTTTTTTAGCATGTTAGTCATATAAAGCTTAACATTGTTATGTACCAATTTCTTTTTCTTATTTAATATAATAAAATTTTCTAGGCTGGCATCTTGACTACTTTAAATGCTAGAGTCTCAATTTTAGCAGCTGCAAATCCTGCATATGGCCGTTACAATCCCAAAAGATCGATAGAGCAAAATATACAACTTCCAGCAGCTCTGCTATCACGTTTTGATTTGTTATGGCTGATTCAAGATAAACCTGATAAAGAAAATGATCGCAAGTAGGTGAAAATTTTCTCTATTTGACACTGAATATTTGATTTCGGTGAAAATCTATAGTGGATTACAAATTTTATTGTCAATTCATGTAATATAACTTTTATGAAAAGAAGAAAAATACATAATGATAATGCTGAAGATATATGAATGTTGAAATGTAATTTTTCATATTTAAGATGTTAAATCCTAAGCTAAATATCTGATTTTCAACAAAGTTGTTAAAATCTAATCTCTACCAAATGAAAATTCATGATTGGAATGAGGCTTATGAATAGCAAATTTCTTAGTACCAAAAGAAAATGCCTCATGTTGTACAACTCATGACAATAGAACTTTCTTGCTATGTTTGTGTCATAAAATCATTCAAATAAATATATGCTTTCTCCTATTTCATACCCTTTACCAAAAAATTCATGCAAAATTTTTCATGAATTCTTATGCAAATGTATATCATGTATGGAGAAATAGAATAGACAGGGTGACAAAGCTGAAGCAGCTTCTTATGAAAAAATGCAAAGTTGATCTTGTTACAAATTTGTATAACTGTAAAAGAAAAACTGTTTAATAATTAATATGCTGCTCAAAAAAATTCTGGATTATGCAAAAAAGAAAATAGCCAATGTTATTGATAATATTATTAATGGTAAAGATGAACAAATGATGATGCTTTTTTCTTATGCGGAAATAGCTTTTGTGCTGGAATAAGTATAAAAAAATATTGAATTATAATATAGCTAAAATATCAGTCTAGAACTGAATATTAAAGTAGATGTGCTTGTATTGCACTTTGTAGGAATATAAATTATATCCTTTAGTTTAATCCTTTGACCGCATTTGAGTTATCAGAACATCATGCATTAATTTGGCCAAAGTCGCACATGAAGTTCTTACACGTCGTTGAAAATGGGACAATACTTAACATGGTCATTCTTGTTTATTTCAAAGTAATTTTTTCAATTCTTAAAGTGATTTGAAAAAGTGATTAAAATATTTGAAATAAAAAAGTTTATTTCAAATCAAAAAATTCTTCAAATAAATGTGCACATAAAGGGTTAATTATTGTCTAGATTTAATATATTAGATAATATTTATAATTTTTGTAATAATAAGGTTTTATCTATATGTGTATTTTTAAATTTTTCAAAACATTTTTTTTTTATATTATTGTCATATTATGCAATATTTATGCTGTTTAAATATTATATTTTTTGAAATTCATACCCTGATAAAAGGGGAGGGATTCCTTTGTCCAAGCCTCACAAATGCAGTAAACAGTTTGAAAATTTTTGGATCATGTGAAAAACTTCTAGCTCAAATGAAATACTTATGAAAAAAAGTAAATTTGATTTAACTAGCTTTAAATGAAATTAGCATTTCTTTCATAACGGAATGCTAATTAAATTTTTAAAGTTTAGCAAATAAATAGACATAAAATTCTAGACTGTTAATTTGGTTCCACGGCTTAAATATATTCAGATTGTGCTTGTAATTAATCAATCCTACTTTTAAATTTATCAATACTTCACCTGTAACTGTGTTTGAAAAAAGATTTTTTTTAATATTGAGTTCACAGGTAAATAAAAATATCATACATCAATGCCTTTTGTGAAATATTTAAACTATACTCTGTGGCGTGACAGGCCATCAGGGGAAAGCAAGGCCTACAGTGTATCTGGTTTTTGTCTTGAACTTAGGTCAAGAAAACAGATATTGTTTTTTTTTTTTTTTTTTTTTTTTTTTTACTCAAGTTCAAAGCTGCAATTTATTTGTTCTGGTTAGGCAGTTAACCTAACACCAAAAACTCCTTGTGTTTAGTACAAACATGCTTAGTATTCATTTTTATCAATCCACTAAAGGGCTGATTGAGAAATATTTAAATCATCCTAATTTGTTTTAGCCAAATATCAATTAGTTTTGTGTAAGAAAATAAGCTATATTCTAAGTAAAGCACTGAAAAGAGAAAATTCATATGGAATTTAACTCTGCATGATTATCAATTTTCCAAATTTAAATGTTATTTTCTTTTTCTGGAAATACTTTTTTTAGAATTTCTTATTTGAAATTATAAGATTTATTTTTTCAATAATTTATTCAAAATTTAGTTTTTCAAAAGAATCCCTCAAATATATTTAAATTTAGTTGCCATTTTCTTCTGCTGTTAACTTAAAATTTGAAATTAAATTATGTAAATTTTGCATACCATAAAGAATTATTTTTTTGAAATATCTTAATTAACCTTACATCAAAATATTTTAATATTAGATCCAAGCATTGTTTTATAGATATCATATAAGCAAATGATAAAATTCAAATGATGAAATTGTGATTTTTGAATTAGATGATGAATTACTATTTTCTTAATTTAATTTTATTAATAGAATGACAAGTTTAACTTGTCCTTCTATTTAAAAAAAGAGTTTTCTAATAGAGTTGCTTACTTAGCAGATGAATAAAAACATGTATTTACTATTAAGAAAATTCCTTTTTAAATCATAACATTTTATATTGTGTGATATTTTTTGTATTAGAATCTCCAAAAGGACTATTAAATAAATTTTAAAAATTGATGATTAATAAGATTATCTAGTTAAATGAAATGATAAAGTAGAAGTTTTGAATTTTTAATCTGATTTTATTGATTTCAAATAGCTTTTCATTTGATATTGTAATGCAAAATTATATCACATAATGTATAAATTATATATTGCCATTTGAAATTCTAGTATTTCATGTAAATTTTTAAAAAAATATTCAAAAATACTTTTTAGAAATTTCATTTTAGTATTTTTAGGATTACATATTTAAAGAATTACTTACATTAATTTTTTGATGTATTTAATTTTATTAAATCTATTTAGATAGAAAACATTAATTAAATTCAAAGTTAATAAATTAAAAAAAATTATCCAATGCTCCTCTACAAATTTTATCTAAAATTAATTTTGACCCATATCACTTCATTCCAATGCTCTTTCTTTATACACATTTTTAATATATCAATTTATTTCATAAAAGAAAATTATTAGGGATTGTTTCATTAAACGAAAAGAACTTCTTTTCACAAATTGTCTTATGCATTTCAGATTAGCTGATCATATCACTCAAGTCCACATGCATTGCCGAGAACCTCAAGCTAATTTTGATCCTATGCCAATGAATTTATTAAGGAAGTATGTTTCATATTGTCGAAGGATCAATCCAATCATTCCTGAAGATTTGACTGATTACATTGTTAGTGCTTATGTAGAAATAAGAAAAGAAGCTAGGAACAGCAGAGATATGACCTTCACATCAGCAAGAAATTTGCTTGGAATATTGAGATTGGCCACAGCTTTGGTAAATATGCTATTTAATTTTGCTTAAATGTATGCAGATCAAATTTTATTTGATTGGCATGTATTTGATATTATACTTATTTATTTTATTTCTGATAAAATATTGTTTTTAAAAAATGTTCCTTTTTAAGTCCATTTACTTTAGTCATAAATCATTCTTAGAACATTGTGTTAGTTGTTTAAATTTGAAAGTCTTATATTTCAGCAAATATGCGTGTCAAATTTTGCCCTTAAATTATTTTAACTTTTTTAATATGTTTGTTTTTATTAATTTACCTTAATTATTTAAATAATTTCTCAAATAGCATTTTTTTAGCTTAAATTTTTGCAATGAAGATTTATTTCAGTTCTTAACTTTATTAACATAGTTACGAATTTTGATGTATTAATTTATATTTACTTGCTTTTATAAAAAATCTCATCATTCTTAAATTATTTCCTTACTGTATTCACAATTTATTTAGTATTTAATTTTTTTCTCCTTTCTATGAAAGCAAGCTGTTGAAGTTCTTTTATATTGAGATCTAATACTTTCTTTAGAAGATCAAATGATTTAAATATCTACAAATTTTGACAAATTAATTTAATTTATTAAAACTGTAATAAATTTTAAATTATTACAAACTTTCTATAATTTTTTAAAGTTTCTTTAAAA
Source organism: Latrodectus geometricus (assembly GCA_026290005.1). Lineage (NCBI taxonomy): Eukaryota > Metazoa > Arthropoda > Arachnida > Araneae > Theridiidae > Latrodectus > Latrodectus geometricus. Next base: position 73,079 of record JAPDSC010150740.1, read on the forward strand.
ATAATTATTGAAATATTGTAGGCTCGTTTGAATTTAAGAGAAATTGTTGTCAAGCAAGATGTTGATGAAGCTATTCGATTGTTGGAAATGTCAAAATCCTCTCTAAATCAACACCAGCAATATTCAGGAAGGTAAGCTATTAATTTTTCTTCAATTGACATATTTCAAGTATATAATTTATATTTTTCTCTTAAATAATTTGTATTTTTTCCCCTAGGGCTCAAACTGCAACTGATCAAATTTTTAATATTATTCGCGACATAATGGCAGAAACAGATTGTAGGACAATTAAAATGGCAGATGCTTTGGAGAGATGCTTAGCTAAAGGTTTCAACCCAGATCAGTTTGAGGAAGCTATAGAAGAATATGAAGAATTGGATATTTGGCAAGTGAATCAATCCCGCACAAAGTTAACTTTCATCTGAATTATCAAACTTAATTTGTATAATCAAATGTTGCATATTTTCATTTATTTTTCATATACATATATACCAATTTTTAATGTTTTTTCAATAAATTTTTCTTATTAAAACCTTTGTGTTAGTTGCTGTGTTTAATTATTTCATTTTAAATAAGTAAAAGAATTCCGAAACATTTTTATACCTTTGTAATCAATGTTAGTAGCATTTGTTAAATTTATTAACATAAATTGCAAAGATATCACATTATTAAAATAGTTTAAGTTCAGCATAAATTTTAACTATGTAATTATAATAATTAAATAATTGTTTTAAACATAATTACATATATTAAAAATGTGTATGATAAGTGGTAAAATGTAGAAGTTTCTTTCTAAAGCAGTTGATTTTTCTATTTTTTCTCTGAAAAGTATTCTTTTTCTACTAGAGAAAGTTTTCAATTATTCATTTGGTTATAATTGCATTTGCTTTTGAAATGGATTTCAGATTACATTGAATTAATAACAGAAATATTTATTAAATAATGAGCAGGTAGTTATTTTTTATTATAAAAAGTCAGAACCGTCACTGCTTCTATTTTAACTGAGAAGTTCAGTTTTTTAAGAAGTTGAGAAGAAACGATTGTAAATCAAACGAAAAAAATTTTTTTATACTTTTAGATGTGCTAGATTCTAAATATATATTTAATAGATTAAATATTTAATTTTCAGATTTTTTTCCCCATACACAAATATCCACAGTTAACTTTATAAAAAAAAAAAAGTTATCTTTATTTTGATTAAAAAGAGTAAATAAATTGTATATATTTTTTTTTTTAATTCACAGTTTTATTTGACTAAAATTTATCTGTAATATTTTGAAAGTTATTTGTAATTTGTACTGTTTGAGCAACTTTAAGTTACATTTTCTGAAGTATTTTGTTTTATTTACCTAATTCATAATTAATATTTCTAAGGGAAATTTATTTTGAATAATCATTATTAACAAACTGGATTTATTGATTATGATAATTCAAAACAAAAAAATAATAAAAATTTTAAATTAAATATAAATTGTCCTTGACAAATTACTGTGCCACAAAAAAATAAATTTTAGGACAAACAGTAAGTGAATTATCTCATTTCTGAAGAATAAATATATCATTCTAAATGATGTGATAAAATAATCCTTGGTATATAATTCACACTATTTTACTGGGTTTTACCCCCACATTCTATATTTTAAGATGCCTTCTTTCAAAATTTTATATAATGCTTTTCTGTTAATTCTATAAATGTCAAAACAATTGCAAATGAAGTATTTACTACTCAAATGGTAGTGATTCAGAAATTGCTTGACTGGACACCGGCGTTTGGCTAGCAATTAGCAGCAGTCTCTCAAACCAGCACGTCCCGCGGTTGGATTTTTAATATAACGAAGGAATAATTTTTCAAATTTTGTCGGTAGAAATGATTTTAATTTTTAAATGGGATTATAAATAAATAAGTATAATACACGTATTTTTTAGTTATTTATTTATACTATATATAATATTTGTAGTAGGTATTTGTGAGTTGAGTCCCGACTCGTGTCTCTCGCTTTATTCACGGCGCGCAGTTGTCTGTCTCCACTCAAGGCCGTTGCGCAGAATTATAGAAGTTGCACTGTTTTGATCTTTTCAAAAGCCACCCGTTTCGACAGAGGAAATTAAAATTGCAACGGATTGATTTATTAGATTGTGTATCGGTTCCCCGCTAACGGACGGGCGAGCCTTACCGCCAAAGTGCCACGCGTTCGGAGAGTGATTCAATATTTGCCGTTGATTGTCGTTTATTTATTGGTTGTCATTTGACGCGACGAGTGTTGTGTGGTAGCTATTTAGTAATCGTAGTGGTTATGTGTGATTCGAGCTTACTCCTTCATTTATTTCTTTTGTCAATTTAAACTTTTGATTTAATTAGAGTAAACACAGAATTCTATTGGGTCTGTGAAGAACCCAAAAATAAGTGATGGAAATCGTACATTTAATGAAAAATGGGAATTAGACTATCTGATCTGCATCAATAACAATAAAATTCAGTGTATGATGTGTTTGCAAGTTTTATCGGTGAATAAGGAATACAATGTGAAATGGCACTATGCTACTTTACATGAAGAAAATTATAAAAAACATCGGTGAAACAAAAAAAATTATTGTAGTCGAGTTTTTTTTTTTTAAACTAATACATTAAACAAGTATGTTTTCAAAAGATAAAGAACAAAGTTCGGCTGCGTCTTATGAAGTTTCTTTACTATTAGCGAAAGCAAAAAAAAAAAAAAAAAAAAAAATTCAATGATGGGGTTTTAACGAAAAAAGCGCAGTTTTAAAGGATCAACGCTTCATGCAGCCAAATTTGGCGAAAAAGTGAATCTGTAGCATTATCTCGTCAAACATGGTGGGACGAGTAGATAATATGGCCGAATATGTATCAAAAACATTATGTGATTGCATTTTGGATTTCAAATACTACTCAATATGTTTGGATGAAAGCACCGATCAGACAAATATCAGTCAATTATTAATATTTACTCGTTGCATTTCAAAAGATTTTACTATTACGGAGGAAATGTTAAATTTGATACCGTTACCCGGAACAACTAAAGGGGCAGATGCCTATCTAGCGGTCAATGAAACTGTCATAGACTACAGAGGATTTCAAAAATGTTCTTGCATTGTAACTGATGAAGCAAAAGCTATGACGGGAAAAGTGACAGGATTCGCGGGACTTATTAAAACCCTGAAAGTTGTTAGAATAACAAATCTCATTAGAGGCGGAAACAAAGTTTTGACTCATAGAAAATCTCGAGATTTTTTAAGCGATATTGATGCGACCTATGGAGATTTGTTATAACACTATAAAATGCCTTAGTGCTGGGCAGTGTCATGAACGTTATTTTGCTTTACGAAAAGAAATACCTTTGTTTCTAAAAAACGAAATAAAATTGTTTGCAAGATACTTTATTCTTGGCTGATCTTGCATTTTTAATTGATGTGACACAACACTTGAACGAATTAAATTTGAAGTTACAAGGCAAAGGACACAATATTGCCAACTTGTATGGATATGTGAATGGTTTTAGAAGTAAAATTGTTCAAAAGGACACTACAGCAAAATGATTTTCTTTTCTTCCGAGTTGCAAAGAACATTACGAAGAGATGGAAAATTTTGAAAGTTGTACCTTTAAGTATCACCTGAAGTATATTGACGATGTAACTGTGGGGTATGAGCAGCGATTTGCAGATTTTAAAGAATTGGAGAGTGATATATCAATTTTCACTCAACCATTAATAATTGCAGTTAAAAGTGTTAAGACTGATTATCAATTGGAATTATGTGACGTACAATCCTTTTCAAGAGCAGCGCAGAGTATTGGAATAGATTTTTTTTAAGCTCCTTGGCAAGCGTTTCTTCAAATTAATCAATCTTGGCTTAAAAATGGGTTCGATGATGAGTAGTACATACTTTTGTGAACGTGTGTATTTCACAATGAATTTTATAAAATCTAAATAAAGATATTCACTGTCAGATAACTCACACACGCATTGCGTCTGGCAACAACTTAATGTTAATGTTACATAATAATTATATGAAATGCTATTAAACTTTTCCTTAAAAAAATGTGTTTTTTATTTGTGCTGTCCTCCAATCTGTTTAGTAATTTGTATTGGCCCGGGATCAAATTTGGTCTGGACAGCCCTGTCTCAAACTATCCATTGTTTAGTTTTTGTCTGTCATTATATCCTAGCAGACGCTCTGATATATGCTACAAATACAGTATGATGGGCTGAAAACGTGATCTACTTCTACACTACTGGCCATTAAAATTGCTACACCAGGAAGAAATGCAAATAACAAAATGATATTTATTGGACAAATATATTATACTAGAAATAATAAGTGGTTAAATTTTCAAAAAATTTGGCTCGATAGATCCTGAGAAATCAGAACACAGAACAACCACCTCTGGCAGTAATAACAGCAGTTATACGCCTGGGCATTGAGTCAAACAGAGATTGGATTGCATGTACAGGTACAGATGCCCATGCAGTTTCAACACGATGCCACAGTTCATCAACCGTAGTGACTGGTGTTTGGTGACGAGCCAGTCGCTCGGCAACCATTGACCAGACGTTTTCTATTGGTGAAAGATCTGGAGAACGTGTTGGCCAGGGCAACAGACGAACATGTTCCATATCAAGGAAGGTCCGTACAATACCGGCAACATGCGGTCGGGCATTATCCTACTGAAACGTACAGTTTCGCAGGGCTCGAATAAAGGGTAGAGCCATGGGTCGTAACACACCAGAAATGTAACGTGCACTGTTCAAAGCACCGTCAATGCGAACAAGAGGTGACCGAGACGTGTATCCAATGGCAACCCATACCATCACGCCAGGTGATGGGCCAGTATGACGATGACGAATGCACGCTGCCAGTGTGCGTTCACCACGATGCCGCCAAACACGGGTGCGACCATCATGATGCTGTACACAGAACCTGGATTCGTCTGAAAAGATGAAGTCTCGCCATTCGTGCACCCAGTTTCGTCGTTGATCACACCATTGAAGGCGCTCTTGTCTATGACGCAGCGTCAAGGGAAGCCGCAGCCATGGTCTCCGAGCTGAGAGTCCATGCTGCTGCAAACATCGTCGAACTGTTCGTGCAAACACTTGTTGTCTTCCAAACGACCCCGTTTCTTGACTCACGGCTCGTGACGTGGTTGCACGATCCATTACAGCCATGCGGATAATATGCCTGTCTTCTCGGCTGCTAGTGATAGGTGGTGGTTGAGATCCCGCATGGCGTTCCGTATTACCGTCCTGAACCCATCGATTCCATATTCTGCTAACAGTCATTGGATCTCGACCGACGCGAGCAGCAATACTGCGATAAGATAAACCGAAATCCCGGTACGCTACAATTTGACCTTTATCAAAGTCAGAAACGTGCTGGTACGCATTTCTTCTTCTTACACGAGGTATCACAACAACTTTTCAGCAGGCAACAACGTTCAAATGCAATTTGTGTATGAGGAATCGGCTGAACAATTTCCTCATTTAAACACAATGTAGGTGTCGCTACTGGCGCCTGCTTTGTCTGAATGCGCTGAAAGCTAATCATTTGCATATCACAGCACCTTCTTCCTTTCTTATAAATTTCACGTCTGTAGCATATCGCCTTCTTGGTGTAGCAATTTTAATGGCCAATAGTGTACAAAAGCAATATCCTTTCTTATTAAACTACGAATACCATAATCATAGAACTAAACATTATTAGTAAAAAGGTTATAATGTATTTCTGGCTTCTACTAATCGAAGCCATTAATTTCGTCAATAATCGAAGCCGAAACATCATTTTGAAACACGATCAATTTATAAAGTCGAGGCCTCCATTGGTACTTAACTTCGACCGTCAGAGACTGGGCAAATGAAGTCAGAATAAGCGTCTTCCGTTTTTGAACAGGACCCCTCCTACTAAGATGGAAGTACGACTTTGGCTCATAGATGGCAACACCCCCTCTGGATCTTCCAATTTAGAGATTGAAACCAGTGAAGACCCAAAGCCTGGCTCCAACCACTCCCTGAGATATTAATTTGGAATGGGAACAGGGAAGATATTGCGACCCGACATATTTTACGTGCCCCAGTCGCCATTAGTGAACACGATGGATCTTCAGCTAAGCCGGAATTCGAATTCACTACCTTCCGGCAGTGAGAACGATTGATCCAACCAGACCATCGCGGTTCTATCAGAAAGGTTTTCTGACGAAATAATGAACAGCTTTAGCTGACTTGAATTCCTTAATCTTCTGTAGCTACTTTGCTATGTTTAGTATCTCTAAAAAGTCCAAAAATAGATTTACAATCGCTTTTCTGATAAAAGAACAAACGAGCTGTTGAACTGAAGGCCAGAGTGGTAAGCGCTTGACTGCTGGAACACTTAGGGCTTGAATGTAGTCAGTGGTTCGAAAATCACTTAAAACCGTAAGTTCCTGTCTAATTAGCCGTCGTGTGCAAAAAATGACTATAGAGTGCAAAGCAAAAAACAAACATTACCGATAAAAGGAAATTGATCTGTTGTTGTTGTTGTTGTCGTGTGCCAGCCAGGCTGGCAATAAGGGGAGTTGATCTGTTGATTGGATGGTAAGAGCTTTAGGTTTGCATTTAATAATTTCTGGGTTCTATTCCCCTTATGGCGATGTTAAGTATATTTGGATGTTTGGAATCTACATTAAACAGTAGATCTTGAACCAATTAACCGTCGTGAGCAAAAAATGACCATAGATCGTTGACTAAACCAATAAAATACTATATTCCAGTTTGATATTTTGCAATTCATTTAAAAAATCGAAATGAGTGACAAATCAACAATATTTTTACATTAACTGTATTAATATTTAATTTAAAGTATTCAGAATGCTATGTTTTTAATATTTATGGTAACGGAATAGAGTAATAATGAAAGATGTTTTAAGTCTGGTTAATGGGAAGTTTTATGATGTTCATGATTTTACATACATTTCATTCCATGGTGTAGCTCAACAGTAAAATAATTTTCGCCTCTATTATGTATTTTTAATAATGAAGTATGATACTGAAAATATTTGATAATGCTTAGTAATCGAATCTTTTAAAGAAAAATTATTCCATTGATGTATGCCAGGTTATTAAAATGCGTTTTACAATTGCCATTTTTCTCGAGTGAAATTGAAAACATAAGCAATTGCTTCGTTGTTAAGAGCCCTGAACAAATAACTACTTCGACGTATGAGCTGGTACCTTCATATTTAGAAACGGAATGACTTAAAGAATATGTAAACTACATAGAAATGATAGTCGTTGGTTAAATTTTGCATCGAAATATATATTTGGATGCGAGAATATACATTTCCTCATTAAATAGTAAATAAAAGGAAATCTCTAAAGGTACATAAATTTGTTAATAAATTAAAATAAAAAAAATAAGTATATTTCTGTAGCGCATAAAAAAATGGTCATTGAACGACACCACTTCATATTGAATATGTTTGATTGAAATATTAGGTTGGGGAAAAAGAAATCCATTATTTTTACGTGAACTTTTTGTAACTTCTTTCAGATTCACTTTGTAAATAGGTTTAAAACTGTTTTCATGTAGATTTTTAGGGCGAAGCTACGACTACTGACATGCTGTCAAATTTGATAATTTTTGATATTTTATAGACATTCTCGACGATGTTGTATTCATGCGAGGTGCATCTTTAGCATCCAAATACCCAAACGGAATCGACGAAACCAAAATTGTGCGTAACTGGTTGTTACAGTCATATATAGGACGATAAACACCTTTCACAATTTTTAGCCACCTGGTTAGCATTTTCGTCATTATAAAAGAAAAACTAAAATGTATCGAATTTTCTGTTTGTTGTCTTCTATTTTTAAAACCTTGTACTCATAACTGAATTAATCAAACAAAAAACCTCAAGACAATATTTTAGTTTCAAATGTCACCTTTCCAATGAGCATAAATTTGAAATTGTTTGATAGATACCTCACGAGATAGCGATCACTACAGACGTCTACCGAAAAAATAATGGGTAACTTTTTTCCCAACCTAATATATTGAAATTGAAAATTATGCTTCATATTTTATAATGTACAATGAGAAAATAAAAAAATCTTATTTCTGTCATCATTTTATAAAGTTAATAGTAAAATAAATTTAGAAACGAAACACCTAAACCTAAAATAAAGATTGGAAATATTTTTTTGCATTTTTATGGATAAATAAATAAATTATGAAATTAATAAGCCCAATTAAATAAAAACTGTAGAATATATTATTGTTAAAAAGAAAGTTATTTCGTTTTATATGAAAATTAAAACGAATAGCGAATAAATAATTTATTGAATTGTATATTGTCAATTCTAGTCAATAACTTTCACCATCTTTCTGGTCGTAGCATGATTTCATAGTAATAAAATGGTTGGTTTTTATTAGCAAAACACTCATTCAGGTGGGAAAAACGAAATGTTTTTCCGAACAACCCAATACAAAAACGGCATTAACATTGCATATTTTATTTTATCTACTACATTTATTTATTCATCACATTATTTTACAAATTATTATGAAAAAAACTTTATTTGAATTTTAAACATTTGTGCTTGAACGCTTAGAACTTTAATTTTATTTAATAAAATATTCTCTCTTTCAAAGAAAAAAAAACCACAGTATACTATTCATTGAATTTATTATATTTTATTTAACATGGTATATATATTTTTAGTATAACTCTCTCCAGTTTGATAGTTTCAATTCATTTGAAGGATAAATCCTTATGCATTATTTAATACCATGTAGTTATATATATATATATATATATATAAGTTTGGGGAAAAAGTAATCCATTATTTTTTCGGTAGGCGTCTGTAGTAATCGATTTCTCGTCAGGTATCTCTCAAACAATTTCAGATTTATGTTCGTTGGAAAGGTGACATTTGGCACTAAAATATCCTCTTGCGGTTTTTTGTTTGATTCATTCAGTTACGAGTACAAGGTTTTAAAAATGGAAGACAACAAACAGAAAATTCGATACATTTTCGTTTTTCTCTTGTAACGGTATAAAGATAGCCGGGTGGCTAAAATTGTGAAAGGTGTTTATCGTTCTATATAAGACTGTAACAACCAGTTATGTACAATTTTTGTTTCGTCGATTCCGTTCGGGTATTTTTGATGTTAGAGATGCACCTCGCATGTGGATACAGCATCGTCGAAAATCTCTATAAAATATCAAAAATGATCGAAGTGAACCGCATGTCAGCAGTCGTAGCTTCGCACAAGACCTAAAAATCTACATGAAAGCTGTTTTAAACCATTTTACAAAGTGAATCCAAAAGAAGTTACATAAAGTTTACGTAAAAATAATGGATTTCTTTTTCCCCAACCTAATATATATATAAAGCCATTGAAAGATTTTTCAAATATTTATTTTTGATTTCCGGGAGATATTTTTAAGATAAAAGATGTTTAGAAGTGACAAGAGAGGAAAAACAGAATAACTGAAACACCAACGTCAATTTACAGATATACAAAATAAATAAAAATTATGAGTTTTTTGTGTAGAATTAAATTGCACAATACAAATATGTTTGTTGATTCAGCCAAACTAGAGAAAAGTAGGTACAAGAAGGAACAGTTTTCCAACTAGTGGCAGAGAATCCTGAAAGAGTTAACTGATAACTCTCTTAACTTACCTACAGAAATTTCTGTTAACTCTTTTATTTATTTTTTTCCAATGCTTTGTTACTAAAACTTCTGTGTAAATATTTGTAAACAATGCTTAACAGTGTTTTAAGATTAAATAATGAATAAAGTTTAACTGTTAAAGCTTTCTTTACCCAAATGCCAAAGCTTCCTATGTTGCTCCTGTCCAGTGGTGTTATCGAGCCGGAACGCTCCGGAACGTCGTTCCGGTACTTCCTGTTTGGACAGGAACGCGTTCCGGAACTAAAGATGATTTCTGATAACGAGAATTGGCTGACGTATTGAAAAAAAAATTAAAAAGAATTGCTGAAATTGGCTATGGAGAAAATGAAATCCAGTCATTAGGCACTAGATTTAATTTAACATCACCGATGCGATGTATCAAAGCGTTTAGAGATTATATTGATACTGGAGGCAAAGTAATTCCTGAAGGTGTAGAAATCTTAATTCGATAAATAAATATTGTACCTTGCAGTTCAGCAGAGTGTGAGCGTGGATTCAGTAATATGAATATTATTTTAAATATTAATTGAATATTGATTGAAATGTAGCAAATCTTTTATTTATAGAAATAAATGGCTCACCACAACAATTATTTAAACCAGATGATTATGTAAAAACTTGGTTAAGGTCTCATCGTTCAGCGGATGACAACAAAACAAGGAAAATTCAACCACAAGATCCTGAACATAATCCTATTTGGAATATTTTATAAAAACCATTAGTGTTT
>JAPDSC010150743.1:0-12986 GCA_026290005.1 Latrodectus geometricus
TTATGCTATTAAATTATATATGATATATGCATTATTGCTTAATAAATTCCTTTTTCTCAATAAAGTTTATATATTTCTAATTGCAATATTTGTTAATTTTTGTCTCTTTTTAGATAAATACTTGAAATTTACTGTATTTGTCATCAAAACTGAGAAAAACATTGCTAATTATAGGCGATGTGCCTCTTTTAGTGGAAAATTTGGTAAATTTTAAGTGTTAAAATTATCTCATTATAACTTAAAGCCACCTTAATCATTAATCTTCAATTAATTTAATGCAGCTTTAAAAATAAATGCATTATTAACATTAAATTTATCCAGTGTGTTATTCATTTATATTTATGACATTCACAAATGTATGGTAATAAAATGAGAAAAAACTGGACTAATTAAGTTAAAAAATATTTTCAGCTTATAAGACAAGTGAAACTGGATCATGTTAAGTTTCTTTTAAATTTATCATATACTTTAAGTTAAAGAAATTTTCTATGTAAGCAATTTTAACTATCAATGGAAAGGATCAAAAAAATATTATATATTAAAAAAAATTCATCTCATTCGCTGGAAAAATATATTAGGGAATACATAGATCTTTTTAGTCGTTACAAGACTATAAAACATTTTAATTTCAATTTTGTTTTTTGAGAAATATCTCAGAACGATAAACAGGAAAAAGTAGAAATTTTTTTTCTAAGATGACCTTTATCGATAGTAAAAATATCAATTGTTTTTTTATCCAAACTACTGGTTTATTAGTTTAATAAATTTTATGTAAAAGTTACAGAATATATATTTTTAAAAATTTAAAATAATATTAACTATTTAATAGAGCTTACAGGATTTTTTTTTAATTTTGAAGCACACATTTCTTTTTGAAATAGCACTATAAATTTATGCTAATATATTTTTTCGTGAATGCTTAAATGAATAATTTCTTTTCAAAATAAATTTCACCTTTATTTTCTAATCATACAAATGATATCTTTAATCAGACACATTTATCATAAATGTCATTTCAAATCCATTACAGTTCTTAAAATTTCATATTTAGAAAAAATGTTTTAATTACAACTTTGCTACAATGATCATAGCTGAAGCCAGAAAATTTTCCTGAAGAGTGGCTTTCTTGAATATTTCAAAGAAAAAATAACATATCCAAAATGATATGTTTTTGAGTTTGGATAAAATGTTTGGAAATTATAAGAATTGCAATTCTTTTTAAAATAAAACATTTTGCAACCAGACAACTGATTGCAAGAAAAAACAAGATAATTTTAAAGACCGCATTGAAAATAGCAATTCTGCTGTGGTATAAGGACAAGATATTTATTATATTGCTTCTTATCATTCAAATTATGACATCATAAAGACAGCCAGTGATAAATGCGATAAGTGCAATTGTGATAAAGTATTCTGTATTATACAAAGTATTAAAATAAATAATGCTAAGTAAATACGGAAAATTCTATGCACGGTTTGCATAAAAGCGTGATTTTTGAATGAGTTCTTCATACAAAAGTATCTTTCTTTTATTTAAAACTGAGTACTAAAAATGGACGGAGAAATAGGTGACACACACATCTTCACAAACAAATCAATTTTTATAATATTTTGATAACTATAACTGTGATCATTTCCATCGTGTTTTTGTTATCGTTAAATAAATGTTGCATCTGTGTTGGTGGTATTCCCATTAAATGTACATGGATGTCACTTCTTGTTTATTTTAAAGGTAATTTGGATAGCTGTTGTTACTTGTTTATTTGGTTTAATAGTCCTTGCTTGCTTTCTAATTTAGCATCTTCATGATTCTAATTATCAAAAGTATAATAAACAACCACATTTCTTGTATATTTTCCTGACATTCCTTGATACAAAAGGTTTTTGAATTTCATGTTAGTTAAATTGTTTTCACAACTTGTCATCACTCAAGAATGTATGGTCACTGTTTTTTTGATAATAGTGTACCAACATTTGCCAATCAGTATGAGCAGTAAATTCCAGCAGAATTGTTACAGTATGGAGGGCTGTATTCAAACCAGTAGAACTGTCAGAGAAAGATTCTCGATTTATCGACTATTTATTTGCTAATTTGCTTCAATCTTATTATATCTTCCTATTATATTCCATATGTAACATAAAATTTTTATGATGAATAATTTATAGTGAAAGTTTTTATTTCAATATTGTTTATCTTTTATTTATATACAGGTTATTCATAACTATGTGTTTCAACCAAGCATAGGTATATTGGTGTATCTTATTATTATTCTTGGGAATGATTTTTATTGACATTTTTTTCAAAATGGATATTAAAAGTAGATGGATATTAAAGTATTAAAAATGGATATTTTATCTGGAAAGAAATATATAATTATGATATTTGTAATTTCTTCTTGTGCTTATATTTACTACTTTACGTTTGTTTATCATTTGATACTACTTTGAAAAAAAATGACTTACTTAAATAATATTATTTGGAATATTTTCTTAAAAAAATCCATTCGTGTTTTAACATGATTTCCAACTAGGGCATTATTTTCATTTGTAACAAATAAAAGAGTATCAATGGACTATGAATATATTGGTGTCAAAAATTGAGACTGAAATTACAATAGGAAATACTCTAAAATGTGGACTTAATAAACAAAAATTTAGTATACTAGTATCTTATGCTTGTAAGGCTGGAATTGGTAACAAAAGATTTACACAGCAGTTTAATATAGATTAATATTCAAAAGAGAGTAACAATGATCAAACCAGGTTTTAATTTGGTTGTTACTCAACGGTCATTTTTTTTCACATGACTGTCAAAACAGGATGGACTATATAATGTACTTTTCATTGATTTATCTTTATTGGATCCTTTTGCTCAATTTGATAAAAAAAATGTGACTTTTTTGCATAAGTACCAAGCATTTGGCTTGGTTAATTAGGGAGTCGTTCTTGCTACCCGAAAGTAGTGAATTCGAATTCTGGCTTAACCAAAGATCCGGACGATGTTCACCACATCCGAAGATATTCACCACAAGTGGCTGAGGCACGTTAAATATGTCATTTCCGAATATATTTGAAAATACCTATAAAGAAACAGCTGATAAATATTTACACAATAATTATGAAATTTTATTTTGACACTTATTTTATAATATAATTCAATAATTATTTCTTGATTTATAACATACACTAATTAAAATATGTATTTGAAATATTTTTTATATAACAATGTTAAAATACAATTTAATTCATTCAAAATGGCATGGAGAAATTTACTTTTAAGTGAATTTGTATGCACTAAATTTCAATTTTACAATTATAGGTACACCTACAATTATATTATCATGTGCTGAAGGCAAAGGAATAGAAGGAAAGAAAGTACATATCGAGGATCACAATCCTCTTGATGGTCTTTTTGAAATTTGTGAAATTGAAATTCAAGTTGAAAGAGGTAATTTTCCAATAAAAATAATGCATTTTGCTTACAATTAATCTTTTAACAATTACTTTTTATGATTATTATAATCATAGTTGCTATATTAGTTTTTGCTTAGCATTATTTCATTAGTTAATAATTTTAGTAATGCGTAAACGAATAATATTTTATTTTATCATAATCTGTCCAAAATTCTGACTAAAAATCATCGCGAAAGAAATGAGATTCATATGGGAGAAATAAGTTACTAATTTGTTAAAAACAATAATTTTCAATCTTATGCATCATACATAATAAATTAAGAAGACTTATTCCGTTATTTATGCTGTGATTTATTTTAAGCAAACTACCATAAAATTCTCGAGCTTTGATTTTGTAATTAATTATTTTTTCAATTTCAAATAGTTGTTTGTAAAAATGAAATATAGGAAATCCAAGCAAATTCAAATAAATAAGCGAATAATAATCTATTAGGAAATAAAATATTTATTAACTTATTACTCTTACTATTCATTTAAGATACATTTTGAAAGTTTCAATGAATTGAATTTATAAATACTGTCACGTAAAATTGAACTTAGGAGTTCAATTCATTAGAATTGAATTAAACTATTTAAAATATATTCCATCAAGCTTTCTGGCAAGTGAGTTTTGACATTCCACTAAGTAAACACTTAACAACTACACACAATAAATCTATATCATTTCTGAAACAAGCAATTTTTATATACCTTACGTTGGTGTTTCAAACAAAGAAATTATAACTTACTTGCTTTTTAGTGAATTATTTGCACAAAGTTGAAAATTGTTTTTCTAAATATGTTCTAGTGAAAATCTAATTTCGATCCAGTAATCTAACCTTCGATTATACTATTGTTAATTATGCCGTAAACTATCCTTCAATTACTTAAATAGCACGATTTATCTTTCTGATTAAGAAATCAACATAAAGATATATATATCAATATATACAAGAGCTAAGATCTAACAATTACAACATCATGGCTTTGTTTTGACATTAAATACTAAAAATATAATTCATGTATACATACAATTGCTTAATAATTAAAATGAATGATTGGGAATATTAAGTAATGCGTGCAAGAAATAAAAAATCCTTTTTTTATAAACTAAATTTATATTTTTCTTTTAGACAATGGATATGACTGTGGAGCACCAAGCCGAAATCTTTATTCATTAGCGACTGTTATGAATAATGTAGTAGAGTATGAATGCTTAAGAGGCTATAAACTTGTTGGTAATGAATACAGGACATGCTTAAAAACAGGACAATGGTCAGATACACCTCCTCTGTGTGAACGTACGTATTAAGAAAATCTAGAAATTAGATTCGAATTCGAAACTTATTATATACAATGAACGAGAAATTAATAGTGTAAAGAAATTTAATTTTAATTAAAGAATAAATGATTTTTCAATGGTTATAAAGTAATGAATTCCTGATCATGAACAATTTCAAACCGTGAATGAAGACAAGAAAATACCTTCGACATATATTTAGATTTATTGTTAGACACTTGTAATTATTAGTATAGATTAGATATAGATTTTTCTAATTACAGCATATATTCATACAACCTTTTTCAAATTCTTAAGAAATAAATTTGTGTATATTTTTCATTTTTATGGGAGAGAGCAGTGTGCTTTACTTATGTATTCATAATACTTGTAAGTATCTTTAAGTCATTATTATAATTATTTACAAAATCAGTAAAATAAAAAATTTTAATATTAAAGTAGATTGATGCTTATGTTCGAATTTCACCCTTCTGCATTCAGCTTTAAGAAGCATTTATTGGTTAAATTAGAAAATAAAATTATTAGAATTTTCAAATACCTGCTAAACCAAACAAATATTATAGCTTATGGAGACATTATTTCAAATAAGACTAATAAATGCAGGTGGTGAAATCTACCATCTATCAGATGTGCAAATTCATCTGCAAAGTAAGTAAAGAATTATTAATAAAATGGAATTTCTCTCGTCCTACTTGGGACTGCATTTCCAAGTTACTTTTGTTACCTTCACTAAATATATTTTCCCTCTTGATTTGTTATAAATTTACTCTACATAAGCTGCTATTAGAATTTTAAATGCATTTATGTGGCTTTGAATAAGAAGATGCTCAAAAAAAGTGATTTCATGGGATAAATAGATGATGGTCGAACATATCATATTTAAAATACAATCATGAATTTATCAATTATTTGTTTGAAAAATTAAATATACATTTTTCATATTATAATCATTTTTTGTATCAAAATTTTTTGTCTTGTAAATGATTTGTTTTCCTTTTATTAAACCTGGTCTTTTATTCTTAAAGCAATTGTATGTGAAGGATTAGATCCTTTAGAAAATGGAAACATAACTTTCCACCATGGTAACAGTGGTCCAATTTTGGAAGGGGCAACTGCAATTTATAAATGTGAGTCAGGTTATAAGCTCAGCGGTCCATTTACCAGAAATTGTGCAATGGATGGAACTTGGAGTGGAACCACTCCCAAATGTAAAGGTAAGTATCATTAACGATGCCAATAAACTGTAATGAATGTGATGTCATACATAACTGTCATAAGTCACATGAATTTTTAGTGAAGCGTTTTGTTGTAAAATATTTGAGTAATTTGTCCCGTAACACGAATTTATTTATTGTATAAATAAAACATTTATTACAGCAAATGAATATTAATTTCATTTTTTACGTAAAAATTACCCAGAAAGATTAATTCCAAATATAATCCTATATCAAATAAATCCCAATTTTCGAAGATTCAAATTCAAAGTCACTGATCATGATTTTGTTTCTAGAATTTATCACAATGATGCTGAAAAATTTAATTTAAATTATAGGAATTTCACCAAAAACATTCAATGAATGAATTTCGTATGCAATATTTTGATTCAAATATATAAGATATTTCAGAAGAAAAAGTGGAAAAATATTTTACTGATTTATAAAATCAACTCTCAAGACAACAGGAAAATCGCTGTTGAATAGACAGAATTTTTAAAGTAGTCCAAAATTTTATTTCTAGGAAACCATGAGAAATCTAAGCTAGAATAAATACCTATATGGAATGGAATTTTAAAATTGTACCCGGTGATATTTTGTTACACGATCTACTTTCCAGACATTTAAAATTAAACTGAAAATTTAGCTAATGTTAGATTCAAATCTGACATATTTATTTATGTTTTATAAAGTTTGAAGACGTACTTTTTTAATATTTTGCATAACATTATTTATGCATAAGGAAAATAGATCACCAGATCTGGTTATATTTCTGTTTTTATAATAAATCTATCGTTGTATCTTTGTTTAAGTTCTTTAATATAATTTATCTGTAATAAAAATATGTTATGTGAAACATTAATTTGGGAGCAATGGAATGATAATCTTAATTTTTGAAATTTTGTCTTCCACTGTGTAATTTATCAATAATAAATGACTATTTTATTGGGGAAAGCTTATATTCATAATGTTATTCTAGCTTAGTTTATCAATTTAAGATTAAACAATTAATTATTTACATCATGAAGTCATGAATTAGTTTTGAAATAATTATTATAATTTTAGCCATAAGATGTCCGATTCCCGATGGGTCTGAAGTGGGTGGTGTGTATAGGTTGATGAATAAGACAAATAGTATGGGAAGCATGGCTGTATTGAGATGTAAAGGAGGTAAAGTAGAAGGTGATAATCCATACATAACGTGCACAGAAAATGGAGAATGGACACCTGCTGAAGCTTTTTGTGTGATACGTAAGTAGTTGAAATTTGAACAGAAGTTATAAGCTTATTTCACTAAATCATAATTTTGTAAAAATTTAAATAAATTTTATTATTTGGTTGATTGAAATATATTTCATTAGTGATAAAAAATACAATGAATTGAATTACATAATAAAATATCTTTGTATTGTTAATCCTCTGCAATATATAAAACAAATTATCGTATTTAATTTTAACAAGGAGTATAGAAAGCGATTAAAATATTTCCAATAAAACTATCTGTATTAATAAAGATCACTTATGCTTATTTTTATTAATATATACTTATTTATTACCTTATTTGTGAAATATTTGGAAAAGCTATTTTACTCAAATTTACTTTCGTAAAAAGTTACTAGTATTAATTTTACATAAAAAAATTAAATAAAAGTGATAAGTTTAGCATGATTTTAATTCTGATGAGACATAGAAAAGTGGTAATTAAGCTTTAAGAATCCAAGAGAAACTGCGAGAAGATATTGTTTGTTGATTTTAATTGATAAACGTGCTTTTATGTATAAGACACTTTAAATAGATTTTTACTTAGATAAATTTGTAATTAAATATTTAGGTTATAGTAATATAAAAATATTATGGAATAGATTATTGTCATGATAAAAATAAATTCTAATACTGATTTGTTGATAAATTCTTTCCGTGATTTTAAATCCTTCAATTCTGATAAATATAAAGTACAATAATCGGAATTTTATATCTCCCATTACAAATTACTCCATTAAAATAGTACTATAATATACTAATCTCATTTAAGAAATATTGAATGGGATATAATGAATGGTAAAATCAATTACTGTAAGCACAATGCTTTTATTACAAAAATGATTTCAGGAGACAGGCATTTCATGGAATGAGGTGAAACTTTTTTTAATATACGTCTTATAAGTTTCCTTAACTGAGTCTTCTAAATATTTCCTCTGCTGCTACAAAAGTGTATACAAGAGTATGTCTATTGTACATCATAAAAAGTTTAAGAGGGAGAGAAATTTTATCTTAATAAACAATGATTTAGAAACAAAGACACTTAATTATCAATTAAATAAAGACACACACACTTAATCACATACACCGAAAGGATTTATTTTTGCTTACTTTATATGTGATTGGAAAAAATCTATAATTTATTTAAGTATAATTTATGTTATAGTAAAATATTCAATATGTTTATAAAAGTATTTTACATTTTTTGTGATTCATATAGCAATATTAATTAAATTTTTATGCAAATAGCTGCCAGAGCTACTATAGTGAAGCCGCAGCCACCAAGAATTGCCTATCAAGGAGGTAAGAGTTTATAACTAAAATTGTAGAACTAAAATAAAAGGTCATATTTGTTATACAATAAGTTTTCAATGAGGTAACTTTCTTAACTTAACTGCTATTGATAATAATATTTATTTTAGAATGAGTGATTTCACGGTAAAGGAAGTGAAATAATATCAATGAAGGCACAATTACAAAACTATGGATAAGCTGCTAAAAATTAAAAATCCCGATCTCTTTAGTTTCAAAAAGTATCAAATACTGAAAGTACTAATAATGATAAAACTTATTTGCATTTCGAGTGAAAATATAATTTAAGTGGGAACAAAAATCTAATACATGTTAAATTAATTTCTTCCTTTAAAATTATTATTATGTTACCCCTAAACCGTCTAGGGTTCTGTGAAGAAAGTGTTTCATTATTGTTTCGTGATGGCAACATAGTTTTGGCTTTCATTGCAATGCAAGTTCTTCCCCTTTTAGCTCTTGTCAAGAATACAAAAGCTTCTAATTCTTGATGGAGCGTATTTTTGCTTTACCCTATATCACCTCACAATAATCCCTTTTTAATGACTTACAGCCGCTGTCAGCTGTAGAAATCAAAATGTACAATAGTTTTACTTTCTGAATGTTCGGCTCGAAAATTTCTACAAGCTTCTATCATAATTTTTTATAACACTAAATATTTTTTTCAATTATTTTGAAAATTATTATCCGGAAATTTAATTTATTTCTAAGCAGCTTTTACATTTAAAATCTCAAATAAAAATATATAACTGTCACAATGAATATTATACTTTATAATTTTAAATAATCATTTTGTTAGTATATAGTGTGCGTGTGCACTAAAAATATTGTAATAATTCAAAAAAATAAATACAAGATTGGCTCAAGTGATACTTATTTTACTCATTGTTTGAAAGCAATTAAATGCATCATTTCTTTTTAATAAAAATCAGAAACTTTTTTTAATTTCCACATAGTTAAAATTGTAATGATTTTAAATTACTGTAATAATTAGTTAATTTGCTGTTTAATCATTAATTGGTTTTAATCATTTCAGATAATTTCCAAAATCAACATTATATTTCTAAAATCATCAAATAATTTTCAAAACCAATAAAAGAAATAGTTCTGTCGCTTAAATGCTTTTAAACTAAAGAACTTCGACAAAATTTTATATTTTTATTAATTTAAAAAAATGATTAGCTAACTTAATTACCTAACAATAGAATTCAGATTATGTTGTAAACTACTGACTTCAGTTTAAATTTGGTGAAAAATTTTGATTGCAAATTTTTCATATTAAATTCATCGTACCTGTATGATTTCTGTTTCTAATTATGCATAAAATATCGTTCCATACGAGAATTCATGTTGTTATTATATATCATTTAGTGTATTTCTTGAATTGTTTTGCGTGATTCTTGAATTGAAAAATAATAGCTGCCTTGTAAATTTATAATCGAGCATAATCGTAACAAAATAATATATTTTTATGTGGAATGAAAAGTAAGATAATACCCCCATTCTAAAAATCGAAAACATTTATGTGATAGGATTTATTCTCCCAATTTTTGTGATTATCTTGATCTTGGTATTTTAAACAATGGTTGAATTATGTGTACTCAAATTTTGAGAAGTTCAATGCTATTCACATTCGTAACTAGTAAAACTGGTGAAATTTTAAATTCCGTGGGAAACCAATAAATGTAAATTGAAATTGTAATATTGAAATATAATATTTATATACAGAGATACTTTACCAAAGTAATCTGGGAAACATCTGTCTAATGATATATTCCAGGTGAGCGTGTCAATAAATCGCCTTCAGCTGGGCAAAACGAATTATTGAAATGCCAGATTGTCACTTCGCCATTCTTACTTGCGTGTATATATATAGAACTGCTATTTCCTTTACCTTAACTCTCAGAATTTAAATTCTAGTAACTAGTTGTATATGTGAAAGTATTACAGTCATTATGTCTGATTCAAGGAGTAAAGAATAATTTTATGTTTATGTTGAAAATTACTCTTCGGACACGGATAGTGAATTCGATGATCTTTCTGGGATTCGTAAATGATACTTAATCGGTAGTTGCACAGCAATAGTTCCACCAGCATTTCCATTTGTGAAAAAATCAGAAGTTAACATATCTGTATTAGATTCTTAAAATTCACTCGGGTATTTTTGCCATTTTTATTTTAATGACGAAATTTTAGAATTCATTGTTTTAAATACTAATGGATACGCAAAGTTATATATTGAAAATAATGAATTGACGCTAAGTTCTCTTTCAGCTCAGTGGACAGATATAAATTAAAAACAGCTAGTTTTTTTTTTAAAGAAAAAAAAATGTATGTGTTTAGCTGTTGCCAACATTTCAGTGTCAAAAAAATAAATGCACATGATTTATTTTAAGGATTTTAATTGCTGTCAAAAATTCTGACCATAAGCAATAAAACATCACAAGATAAAAAAATTTAAATACCATTGGGATCGGTAAAAGAGGATTTTACATATATTCCAAATTTGAAAAATCATATTTATATTCTAAAATATGGCATCTAAATAATTTTATATTTTGAATTATAGTTTACAAATTATCTTCACTTCATAGAAGTAAATTGTTACTCTAAGTGGGGTGAAAACTCTGTACGTTTTAGAAAATTAATGTTGCTTTAAAACCACATTTTTTAAAACTGAATATTTGATTCCAAGCAAAAATTATAAACCAAATGTTATGATAATGAATTAAAATTAATTTCATTATGTTAAGGTTTATGTGTTGATTGTTGTATATTACTCGATTTATTTTCTTATTTTAAGTTGGTTCTTATAAATAAATATAATACCTTGAAACTATAATTATAACATAAATTTGCAAATATTTTCATTTAAATTATTTTTTAGTGTCTTCCATAAATGTATGCATCATGCTAATACCAAAGCAATATTTCCATTCTTATAAATGTATATGTATCTTCTTTAAATGTTATGAAATACTGCAATAAATATCATTTTTCCATTAAATTAATTTCTTTGTGAAGAAAAATTTAAGTATATTAATTAACGTTGAATGTAAATAATTTCATATATATATTTAAAGGTTTACCATTCATTTTAAAATGAAGTGGGAGAGAATTTAGTTAATATTAAATTGTTACTTTTCAAAGTTCAACAAAAAATATGAGCTTTATAATTTTATTCACATCAAAATATATTTTTTAACATATTTCTTATTTTTTGTTGACTATTTATAAAAATATAGTCACACAATAATTCTTCTAACATGTTATTAAATATTTAAATTAAAATTATGTATATGTAAATTTAATTAAAACCTGAGCAATCACAAGGATTAAATATTCATAGAACAATATATATAATCTAATATTAATAAAATGTAAATATAAAAAGTGAAAGAATTACGTAAAATATCATTAAAAAATTGTTTGGAATACTAAATTTATTTATAAAGTTAAAAAAAAATAAATAATAACTAATTTATGACTTATTTTATTCGTTCTAATTTTAAGAAAAATCTTTAACTTTTTAAAATTTCATATTTTTGAACAAGTTAAATAACATAGAGTCCTTACATTTTAAACTTGTCTCGAATTCACATATTTGCATATTCTAAAAACTAACTAATATATAATAATAATAAACTAAGAAATGATTATAATTTAAAAACTATTTTGATCAAAATTGAAAATAAGTACTATATACGTTGCTTATAAATTGCAATAACTAGGTAGCTTTAACTATGAAAATCTATATGCGAATAAATATAACGTAGACTGTATAATATAACGTAAATAATACGTAGAATAAATATAACGTAAATATAAAGTAAAACGTAAACTGTTGTTTTCTTGATACTGAGGATTCTAAAAATTGCGAATGAAAGCATCTTTCAACACTTTTGATTTATACTCGCATTAGTTAAATCAACCGTAACTACTGAGTAATGAGTTCTCAAGCCACGATTTCACGGCAATCCGTCAATTTTGGGGATTCAACTTAAAGTACGTGAAGTCAGTTGTTTCTACCAAGAGGCGTTTTGCCCGAGTTACCTCGGGTATCACATCATATGAGAAAATAAAACAATTGAAACTGATAATTTATCAAACCATCATTTCAACTATGACATAATGCTGCTCTGTTGGATCACTTCCCCATGAAGCTAGACATAGATAGTCGACGTAATGTTTTCAAATTATTTTTAATAATTTGGGAGGACATTCATCTAAAAAAAACGAAGTCAACCATTGCATAAAAAATTATCAGAATAAAGTTATGTTTTCCAAATACTTAAAGTATTATGTAGTGGCAATAGATACATTGTTTTCTAGAAGATGCATGCATCATGGAATATTTCGATATTATGAAAAAACTAAAAAAA
Organism: Latrodectus geometricus; assembly: GCA_026290005.1. Lineage (NCBI taxonomy): Eukaryota > Metazoa > Arthropoda > Arachnida > Araneae > Theridiidae > Latrodectus > Latrodectus geometricus. Next base: position 12,918 of record JAPDSC010150743.1, read on the forward strand.
TATCATGTTAAAAAGAAGTTCAATATATATATATATATATATATATATATATATATATATATATATATA
>JAPDSC010150743.1:12996-45994 GCA_026290005.1 Latrodectus geometricus
ATATATATATATATATATATATATATATATATATATATATATATATAATACAGTTATTCATTTTATGTGTAGATTTTTAAATTTATAACCGAAAGTCACAATCTTCAAAATTATAACTAGTAATGTTTCAAAGAATTATAATGATGGATATACTTTAAATTCCTGATAAATGTTTCTACTCTACTGACTAATCTCACTGGGGATCTTCAATGGAATCACACGCCTCAAGAAAAATAAATGAATAGGACGCTCTATCCTCAAATGATCTGTTTTATAAATGTTAATACTAGGATGTAGAAGATATCTGGAATTTTTTATGGCGAAATGAATAATGCATAACATGGAATTATGACTTGTTATTCTTGTATCAGAGAAGAAAAATATATATTGAGAGAAAATATGATCCACACATCTAATGTAGATGTAATAATAATTTTTCTCTTAATAATCCAATATAAAACGTTTTATTTTTCTTACATAATAAACAGTTCTAAAAGTCTTTTATTTCTTCTCCATTTGCATAAATGCACAAGAAATCTCACACGTCTATAAATCAAGATACAGATTTGCAAATCAATAAGCAGATAAAATGCAAAAACTATTTTTTGTTGCATTCAAAATGAAGCTCCGTGTATTAAGATCTTCTGCATTTTCTTATGAGTTAATAGCTTTTAACAAGCTTAAGAACATATTTTATGTTTAAGTACTTGTATAACTTATTATACAGATAGCTTGAAATATAAATTGTACTAAGGAAAAAGTGTGATGAGTGATTCAGATTACAATATATTTACTTTTTAAATCATTTTCAGTACAACTCAATGTTTATTTTAAATTGACAGCAGTGTTTTGTATATTTTTAATGTTATTGTTTTATTTGTGACTAAATAATTTCATTTTGAATTAGTTTTTTAAACACGTATTATTGAATCTTTGTTTGGTATTTTGTATTCAAATATGCTCTGATTAATTATGATTTACAATTTTATGTTCATTTATATGCAATTTTACTGTTACAAAATCATAAATTAAAACTAACATAGAAGAAAAATGTTTTTGTAAGTTTTTGAGAATCATTTTTAATGTATGTTGTATAATTTTTATAGAGTCATAGTTATTTTGTACATCGTTCCATTCGTCAACTTGAACTTTGCTGTTCAAATCACTAATATTCACTGCCAAACATCCACTGAAAATCACAAACAACATTTGAAACTATTCCATAAGCGCATTAAAAAAGAAAGCTTATTTCATAAGAAAGTTATCTCCTAAATTCAAAATATCAAACTGCCAAAGTATTAGTAATAAAGTATGAAATAAAATATTCTTTGTGCGTAAGCACGATTACATCTACTTTTAAAATAATAGCAAGGAAAATAATATTTCGTGTTGATAAGTGTGTATTTTCTAACCAATAAAATTTTATTGTACAATAATCCGTAAAAGCTAATTGGTTAATCTGTTCAATACCAGACTGACTGATTCTTCACATCCAAAATATTGAGTTTAAATTTTAAAGAATTCAATTAATTTTTATTCAATTAGCCGAATTTTTCAATGAAAATATTTAACCTAATTTACGTTTTATGTAAAAATAAGTTAATGTCAATGTGTGCAGAAAAAAAAATGTTTCATGATTTCACATGTCCGTAAGGAGAAGGGACCGAATCTGTTAAGCCCAAAAAGGTGTCAGAAAAGGTTATCTAAAGAACAAAACGTTATAGCAATCCAATTCAAATTGAGATCATTTTAGAATCTCGAGACTTGCTTAAGAAAGCATATTTTCTCTGAATTTAGAAAAAATCCAAATTTATAAGATATTTGAATCACCAATTCTCAAATTAAGAGCATATTAAAAATAAAAAGAGAAAGAAACTTGTAGGTTGACTACTTTTCTATCAGGGATTTAGATTCAATGATCAACAAAATTTAGTGAGAAACATTGGAGAAATCTAAAATGAAATTAACACTAATATTTGCAACTTTTGCTAAAACTAATCAAATTTGTCAAAAATTAAGTGATTTTTAAGTTTTCAAATAAGCCTGTTATATGCTCATATCAATGATTTAGTTCAGGAAAAATTTATTATTTTATTCTCAATACATGTACTGAAATGCCCTGAAGTTGGAGCATATATGTAAAGAAGACTTTCTGTTATGTATTAATTAAATTCATTTCCCTTTTAGACTGTTATTTTAAAGCGCATAAGATTGAAACTCCTATAAACAACCATGTACTTACAAGAGAAATACCATTTCTATTAAGTTAGCATTGCAGTTAAAACAAATGTAGTTTTTTTATCACGTATTTTAATAAAAAAATTGCTAAAAAATCATATGTATCTATTATTGCTGATCATAACGTATATGCATTAGGAAAACAGTATAAAAATGTGTGTCAGGTATCTTTTGAGAGAGCAATCTTTGCGACACATGAGTACCATCAACTATCTATGAAAAGTTCTCTCAGAAGACATTGCTTGATAAATGTCTAAAAGATTCTTACAAAAGCTTTTATATATTTGGCTTTCAACTATTTAGTGTTAAAAAAGAATTTCTTTCGTATGTAATCAAGAATTCACTATTGTGGAGAATGTACTCTTTTGCAGTGGTGTAGTGATGATTTCGTCTTCTTTGGTTTACCTTCATAAATGAATTAGTAGCAATGAAACTGCTACAAAAATAGAGTAATTGAGTATACAATCATGTTGTTTATACAGATAATAATACTTTTCTCACTAAATTTATATAAACAATGTATATTCGTACCCGCTTATTCTTTATTTATAAAACTGGCTGCATCGAATTAGAGATTAGAGGAAAACTTGATGATCAGAGCTCTTCATTTCAATACAAATTCCAAATGACAACACAAAAATAGTTATTAAAAAATTAGAAACTCCAAATTTAATTACTAAAATAAAATAAACTAAACTATAAGTACTAATTTCATTAGTTTGTACCAATTAAAAAAAACACATGAAATGAGAACTGACAGAAAATGAGTACAAATTAATGCTAACATGAAGCAAATCAACTGAAATGAGGTATAAATTTTCAATTGCTATTTTAAATGAAGCAATATTTCAGAATTTTAAAAAATTTAAAAGGAATATTGGAGGGAATGCTGATAAAAAAAAGCTATACCTGGTGAATGCAATAGCTTAAAAATCAAAGCTTGTAAAATTTAAGAAAACGCGCACATATAAAATCATTTGATAGAAATAATCTCTGTAGTATACTTGTGAAGTGTGTAAAATGAAAATACTTGTTATTATTTATTACATTTTATTTTCGTTTGCTTGAAAATTTTATTTTTCATAAATTTACCCATACGTGAATACATGAGATTTTCAATATAATTTGTCTAAAATAAGTTGAATTGCTTAGAAATGAAGGGCTTCTTTTTAATTGCTTTCTCATACAATAGAAAAAAAAGAGCGTATGCAGTCAAAAATATTTTAGACATTTTTAAATTTTCCATCCATTTCTGTCTTTTTTCACTAAAACTAAAATATTTAATACAAAAATGCATTTACTATGATTCTTCAGTTTTTAAATATTTCTTATCTGCGGATAAAATTATCAAAATGGATTTAACCATTATTTATATAATATTCTGATGTGATTTTCTTAAATAAAAATGCTGTCTTTTATGAAAATTATTTCTAACATAAAATATTTTCAATATATCTATTCTTTTACGATAAACCTTTCAAAATATTTTTCTAAAAATTTGGTATTTTTTTTTTTAAAAAAATTTGATTTATTCTGATTTGCTTTCTTCATTGGGTTTTAAAATAATTTCCTTTTAAGGACTTTCTACTCTAAGCATGTATTTTGCTTGTTTTCTAAAATTAATTAAATCGCCATTTTAAATGACGATCTCCCACAAGAAACTGCAGTGAAATCATATCACTTTTATTCAAATATAAGGTAACTACAAATAACTATATAGTACATCACTTTACAGTTCTCATAGTGATAAAAGTTCTAACCTTAATTGAAATTGTAAGGAAGCATTGTTTTTTTTATAAGAAAAGTAGTTTTATTAAATCACTGAACAGAGAGATTTAGAATTGTGAAATTACTTAAGAGTTTCACAGGCACTTTGAAAGGCTATGGTTTTCTTATTATTGTAGTATTTAAGATAACATGTTTTAGTTTTCGCAAATTAATATAAAATTTTCTTTTTTTAGGTATTATCTTTGGAATGGTTGTTGCAGCCGTGATGATCGTTGTAGTATTAGTTGGATTATATCTGTATGGGCAGATGAGGTAAAATTAGTGAGAATATTTTCCTGCATTAATGCACAAAATCTTAAACTTCCAATTGTGATTAGCGATTCTAATGATACACTAAAATATTGTTTGTTTCCTATTTTAAGACGAAATAATAAACCAGAGATTCCTAGTCGACTTATAGAACCTCCGTCACCCCCACCTAGACCTCCTCCACGTGTTAAAGAAAATTCATTCAAAACAGCTTTTAAAGGCTTCTTAAATCGGGAAAATTCGGATTCAGATAAGCAAGCATTGAAAGAATCTTGGAAAACACAGAGTCTGCCATCTAACCAAGCACAGTCAGACAATGCCAGTCCCAAAAAAGCACTTTCGTATGGAGAAACATTTCCAGGTGAAAATGAGAATGATGCTGTGATTGAAGTTGAAGTTTTAGCTCCAGACCATTCCAAAGTGAAAGGGACATATCCCAGTGTTCCAGAAGAGCCCGAGAATGCGGCGTTTGAAGAAGTGGCTCTTGAAATGGAGGGAGAAGAAAGTGCGAATGGTATCAGATAAAGTATACTTAATACAGTAATTTGGTGCTTTATTGTCGCTTAAACTATTGTACAATGGTAATATCAGTAAAACTTTGTCATAAATCCATATACTTAATCTAAACTGTTGTGATAATCATTTAGTTAAAAAAGATTTTTTTAAGTTAATGATGTCTCTAAGAAAATTATTTTTCTGTTCAGATTCTTCTGCTAAAAGTCCTGGACCAGACTATGCTGCTGTGGATTATGAAAAGAAGAGGCAGTCACGTGTACTCAAAGAACAGGAATCGATGGAATCTTCCACTTCTGCCGCTGCCAGCCCTCTCCCAGATGATGAAAGTGATGCGAGACTAGCATCCCATTCCCCGACACCACCTAAGCGAATAAGTGAAAGTGAAGGGATTGAGGAGGAGGAAGAAGAAGAAGAAACTGAAGAAAGTGAGGAATCCAAAAAATTAAATGTTACTGACACAGAAGATTCTCAGAAAGACTCGTATGAAAAAATGAAAGAAGAATTAAAAAAACAAGAAGAGGAAGAAAAGAAAGCAAAAGAAGAAATGGAGCAGAAATTGAAAGAGGAAGAGGAAAGAAAGAAAGCTGAGGAAGAAAGAAAGAAAGAGGAAGAAAAGAAGAAAGAATCTGATGCTCCAGTTCCGGGTTCTCGCAGACGAAGAATTAGGGACGAACCAGCACCACCAGCTGCTGAGGAAAAACCAGTCTTGCGAAGATTACGGAGATTTCAGTAAGATATCTAAATTGGTCATGAAGATCAATAGTCATAAAACTCATAAGATCTTGAAGATTAATATAAAGCAGAAAATATGTCTGAGCCATTTGATTGTGTCGCAAAGAGACATTTTTAACTAATGCTTGGTATATGGGTTGTAAAGTTTCAAGAGGAAAATGTTTGCTTATTGATGTGGCATTCCTTTTGATATCTGTTATTTTCAATCTTGCTAAAATTTGTTCTTATCTTAAATAATTTGTGCAAATTATAATTTAATTTCAGCATTCTCTTCACGTATGTTAAACCAAAATTTATTGAACTCGTATTTTCAGGTGAAAGTAAAGAAAAGCTTATTAGAACATTTTACTGCTTGTCTGCTTTTTTAATTTTATTTAAAATAAGCTAGGGAGTATAAGTTTTCGCAAAGTTACTGATACTTGCGTATTATATACTGATAACTATGCTAATTTTACCGAAAAATTTAAATAGATATTTATTATTTTGAAGCCTATATGAATAAATATTTTAAGCTCCTATTATTAGTAATTAAAATATGCACATACACAATTGTTTAACTTTTGCTTCAAAACTTTCTCACTGTCTGCTCAACAATAATAACAATTATCGTTTAATTATATATAATATTATAAAATAATTAACATAAATATATCATAAAATTCTTATTATGTCTTACAAATATAGGCTTTGGTCTCTCTAAAATGTATATAAATGTTAATAAAAATAGCTTACTTTATGCTCTTATTTATATATTTTTATGTATAAACTAAGAAATTATATTTTCTCTCAATTCAAGAAAAAGAAAGAAGCTAAATAATATTAATTTAGATGCAAAACTACTAAATACAAAGGAAGAAATAAAACAATGTCATATTGAAGCACATTTTTGATGATTATTAATTTAGATTGTTGTATATAATTATTTTTAAAAAGTATGGATAACGAAAAAATTCATTTAAAAAATTTACTTGTAGATGGCGCTAATGCATAGCTAAATACATCAATTAGATGCCTTTGCTCTCAGTTTGTAATCATCAAAGCTGCGAATGCAGGTGAAATCCTATATATATATATATATATATATATATATATATATATATATAGATTAAAAACGCAATATAATGTAATTACTGTCTTATTTTAGAAAGTTATTTTCATACTTCCTTACAATTACAACTATTACTTCTAGTTCTCTCACAAATAATTTTTTTCCTCAAAGTAGGGTTGCTAATTTTTTAAATTACATTTACATATTAAAATTTTTCTCGTCAAGTACTTTCTAATTTTGTATTTGTTTTTTAAAGCATTTAATTCATAGCTTGTTAAGTTTATAAAATAATTTCGTATTTTAAATCTATGAATATATTTAATCAATAATAAAAGAAATATTAAAAGTAATGGATCATCGTTTACATCGCATTATCTCTTATGACGCAGAAACTATATTGCTAACTCTAATGTTCAAATATGTAACAATAAATTTAATTTCAAAAACAATTTTAATCGGAAAACATTTTCGTTCAAATTTTACAAAATTCAAAAGTTAAATAAAGTCATTCTGAATTTCATATATGGTCAGAAAAAAATAAGATGATTCCCTTTTAAAATAATAATTTCTGTTATCATAGATTTATTGCCAATTTTATTTTTTACTTCAAAAGACAAAATGCTTCTTATTTAATATATTTAATAAATATGACACGTTAAAAAAATGATTTATTTCCGCCATGCAAAAGTGCTAGAAATATTCATCAGCATTTTTCTAATCAATAAAAATGTTAAGAATGTTTATATTGAAAAATATATTGCAATTTTTTAAATTAATATACACATTTCGTGTAATATTTTCAGATTTTTTACATAAATATTTATTTAATCAAAGTTTTATCATTTCAAATTAAAAATGTTTCTAAATTTTATGATTATTACTTTGATAAATTGTAAAACTTTGTAAGAAAAAATATTTCTTTCAGTATCTTGATTACTCTGACTACTATTGTTTGAGTTAAAAGAAAAATCTTCGTACATATATCATGAAAAGAAGTATTTTTTAGTGAGCAACAGATACAGAAGCTTGTTTCTTTATTAAAATTAAAAATAAATGTGATAAATTCAAAATGTTTTAATACAGAACATAACACACAGTATATTATACGAAAAAATTCTTATTGAAAATACTTATTTTATATAATTAATACTACTGAAATGGATTGTAACATATGAATGTCATGTAATGTAATTTTATAAAAATATATTTTCCCAAAAAAAGTATCGATCGATAATTTTTCTTGAAATGAGTTATAAAATTCAGAAGATTGTAAGATATCGTTACTTTTATTCATTAAAATATGTAGAAAAATTAATCTGAAAATGAAATCAAAATATTTATCCCATATGAACAATAAAACGGCAATCATTTTTACGAGAACTGCCAATTTTCTGATTCATATTTTCAAACTTCTAAAATTGCATTCATGATCTTTGAGATTTCCTTAAAAGAGCCCATTAGTCAATCTAATCTTCCAAGAGGAAAACATAGGAGTATCAGCATGGCATAACGGAGATATGGCCAAGTGTTGCAACAGTTGCCATAAGATGGCCGCAATCAAAATGCATTAGATATTTTGAACATAAAACTTAGAATTGTTCCTTTTTAATTCTCTTAATGCGCAGTGCCTTAATTTAAGCTCCTAGTATTCCTTCACTAGACACTGAATTTTAACTACGCTGCTGGCCAGCCAAATTGCAACACCAAGAAAGATAAGAGATATAACAACAAAATTTATTTTGTAGATAACATATTGACCAAGTATCAAATGATTAAATTTATAAACTTCTGTGAAGAGTGGTTCCTGCCAAAATCAGTGTCTAGAGTAGACGCCGTCTTTGGAGATCACCGCTTCTACTAGCTTCGGCATTGATTCAAATAGACTTTGGATGTGTTCTTGGAGTACATCAGACCAAGAAGCTCCCACGTTGCCAAATTTGATCTGATGTGGCAGATGAGCATATAATCTGGGTTATTCGTTGAGCAACCCTGGACCACATGCTTTCTGCCGGTAAAAGATCCGGAAAGGGAACCAGCTAGGGAAGCAATTCAATCTAGCGATTAACTAAAAGCCCTTGGACAATGCGTGCCACGTGTGGTTGCGCATTATCCTATTGAAATATGGCTATGGGCAAGCCCTGAAGGTAAGCAAAGATAACTGGCTCTAACATCGAGGAGATGTAGCGTTGGCTGCTTAAAGTACCGGCAATGCGTACTAGAGGAGTGCGAGAGGGATATCCAAGACCATCCCATATCATAATATTTGGTGCAGGATCAGTGTGGCGGTGTACAACGCAACTGTTCAGCATCGTCTCTCTATGGTGTCTCCAGGCTCCAAAACGACCATCGTGGTGGTGTTGCAGATAGAAGCGGAACTCGTCAGTAAAGGCAATTTCTTTCCATTTTGCCGTCCACATCCTTCTTTCATCGCATCATTGGTGGCGGAGACGTCTGTAGTTCTGCGTCAAGGGTAGACGAAGCAATGGACGTGTTGCGGACAGATCACTCTGCTGTTAACTTTCTGTGTTCTTTTTAAGAAAGTTGCAACTTCCTACGCTAAGGTATAAATTAATCAGAGAGATTTTTATCATCTACGAATACTATTGTTTTGGGGGGAGCACTTTTCAAAGATAGTTGGCCATATTCTTCACGCATCGCTGTGAAAAATACCTGGGTGACTCGCAATCAATCACTTTGATAGAAGTGTCAGAAATGTAGCTTACATCTCTCTTTGTTCAATAGCGGCTGGAATTAAACCTAAAACTTCTTATTTCAAAGGCTTATAAAAGTATCAGAACATGCTTAGCTCTTTCTTCTTCATTGTGGAATAAATTTAATGAGTATTCAGAGAATCACATTAAAGGAATTTTTATTTAATTTATTTTAAAGAAAATTAAAGCAGAAACAATATTTTAAATGCCTATAGTTTTTGAAAGTTACTGCAATCAACATCAACAGTTTGTAGAACTCATTTTTTAACAGAACTTAGATTTATTTATAATGCTACATGGATATACAGAGTTCATGAATTTGAAAAAAGACATTTGTTCATTTAATAATCGTTAAAGCTTCTAAGACATTTCAATTACTGCTACATCTAAGCATTTAAAATATTGGATTATTTTTAAAATCTCTTAATATTATACATCTTACGATTTTTGATGGAGTGTATGAAGAAAATCAACAATGGATGATCTAAAAGCTGAATTCAATGATTTAATCGGTCCATTTAATTTCTAACATTTTAGTAATCATTTCACAAAAAATTTATAAATTTTGCCTTCAAGAAAAATATGTACTTATGTAAAAATTTATTTTTCAATTACTTCCAGGTATGTAATATGATTGTTTGGTAAACAATATAATAATAATTGCTTTCAATTTTGATTATTTTGTATAAGCAGGCATTGGATGAATCGTTACAGACTGAATGTGTTGTGATGGTATTCGTGATGTAGCTGAGTGATGCTTCCCTCTCATGCACACAATTCGTCTGTCATCAAGTGAAGTGTTGCTCTGAGGTGGATGCGATCGAACACGTCTGTCCGTCGTATCCTCTTGCATTCAACGCCTACATATCCCCATTACAGTTTTTTGGTTTCTTCCAACACAACTACCTCAATCTCGGTAGGCCATTATCCGTGTTCTGTCTAACCCAGATACTTGATCAAAAAATGATTGCTGTTTTCTAATAGCAAAGATTGATCGTTTTTTGAAAAAAAAAAAACACAAGAAAAACACAATTGCCGAACTTGAAATCGTCAAAATCTCCAAGCCTTAAAAATAAGTTCCATACTTAAAGTGCTTTGAAGTGGCGGCGCTCGTGATGTGCGTCTGCGCTGAAATTCTAATCATTTGTATAACTCACCTCCGCTAATATATGTTGTAAATTTCATGTTATTTGTATGCATCCTTCAGGGTGTTGCATTTAAGGTGGCCAGTAGTGTATTTGCATATTCAGTATTAATGTGAATATGTTATTTCAAAGTGAAAGCACAAACTTGCTCTTAGAGCAATAATTCATATTCTGAGAGAACCTTCATGCTAAAGCAGATTGTAAACCTTAAAATATATATCTGAAGAATTGCGATTCAAATGTGTAGTTTAAATGTTTGAAATTAAATGACAGTTCTGTAGCTCTAAATGTAGTTGTAAAAAGTCATCCAATTATTTACGAAAATGATTTTTGATACAAAAATAAATTGAAATTTTGATATGGAAAACTCCAACATAGATTCTAATTTACTTTAATACAGATATCCAATTTTCGTTTCATATATTTAGTGACCCTTCACAATCTTTTCATGATGTATCTATTTAGATTTGACAAGTTTATTCCAATTATAAAATGTCTAATGATTCAAGTTCATTCTAGCATTGTACAATTAAAATCTGTATCAATATTTAGATTTTAATTTTCGACTTGTTCATTGGTCGCCTGTTTGGGACCTTCGTTAAAAATGATTTCTCAATCTTTGATAAAATAGTATAGTTTGAGGTTTAATGAAATCTTAAAATTTTATTCGACCGAGTGACTGAATTTTTATATTGGATTGAAAATTATAAATGTTGTGCCATGATTGTTATGAACAGGTGATAGAGATTAAATGTTTAAGCGACAGATAAATGACTGGAATCCTATTTCTGGGTACTTAACAGTAGATATTTAATCATGTGATTGTAATGTAAATTGTTTTGTCAATTCAGACTGGTGGGAAGGTATTCTATTTTTGATATTACCAGTAGATGAAGGATTTAAAGAAATAAAAATATCCATTATGACACCATGAACTTTCAAAAGAGAAACTCAATCACTTCTGCATTAATGTAAAAGATATTCATTGTATTGGAAATTGTTAAAGAAATCGTTTGAATATGTAGATTTATCTCTAATACTAAATATCCATTTGTTATAATATCGAGAGAACTTGCACTGCAAGAAGGATTAGAATTACTGATAATAATATAAAAAAAGTTTTTCCTAAAAGAGTAGATCAACTGTGTGTGTGTGTGTAGATTACATCCACTAATAGAAAAACTTTTAAGTATAAAAACTTTTAGTTTATATAAATAAATAGAAGATTTTTCATTTTTATTTCGTATATGGCTACCAAAATAGAAATTATAATCTATTATTGTCTATTCTCGCTCAATGGCCTATTCTTATCTATATTGCATGCCTTTTTCTTTTTATTAGTTTAATTTCAGCTTTTAGCAAAATGATATAGTTTGGGCTTCTTCCATAGCAGGGGAAAAAATTTTGACTGAACAAGTAATTGGAGGCTGTACTTTTTGATATTTCGTTTAACTATTTTATTTCTTAAAATGCAAATATTGTACATAATAAAGCATTTTTGCCAATTAAATGGGAAAAAAGAATAAATACAAGAAATACTGTTCTTTTCAAAGCTAACCAAAAAGATTGGCATGAATAATGGTGTGTTTTGATGCCTTAATTGAAGATTTTGAAATATCGTTAACTATTTCAGGAAATTATGAACTATAAGAAAATAATTGCATAAGTTGATTTTTAGTCAGTTAATTTACGAACCTTGGTTTATAAACATATATAAGTCTTAAACTAAAACCAAAACACCTTAAAAATGAAATGCAAAACATAACTTACCGAAAATCATGAATTTCAGTTATAATACATAAATAGGTGGGCTAAAACAGGGCAGAATACTTTGCTGTCAGCTTTGTACCTGAGAATGGTTTATTAGAAATATTACACAGATATATTTATTTATTGCTGAGTATTTTAACTCACATGTTTGATACAAAGTCAATTTATTCGTTGAAGAAATAGAACTAAGAAACTCTGAACCTCATCCAGAAACATAAAGTGTTAACTTACCTTGTCATATCAATCGAAGTAGGGGTGTATATTTGGAAGCATAAAATCTCAGTTCGAATAAATGACAAGCTTCTATAGATGGATGTTATAGTTCTACTTTCAGATACACAACTGGGTGATTGGAATATTTGTATTGTGTTTACTTACGTGTCACAAATTTATTAAACTTCCTTATCTGTAATTTATGACATGTAATTACGTACATTACATTTTTACATTTGTATACTGCCTAGTATCCATGAAAAACTCGTTTTAAAAGGAAATGTACAGAAATAAATGTTCAAGAAAATTTACAAAAGCTTTTTAATTTTATTCTCGTGATGGATTATTTAAGGGTAACAACATATGTAGGAATAGGACCGAATGTGATTAGTAGTAAAACTATGCCTTTTATAATGGAAGGTTTAAAGTTCTATCCAACCCTGCCTATTATTTAAATTGTTCAATGACAGGAAATGAATAATGTGTTCTTAGAAAAGTTTCTCGATTTCTCCCCCATGTCATGAGAATACAGTCCGTCACCTATGAAAGTCTCCTTAGAAAGCAGTACCTTGCGAGCATTCAAAAATCCTTGCAGTGGCTTTTAGGCATCAAGCTATTCTTAGTTAATATCAAGAAAAACTAATGAAAAGTAGTATCAGGATTAAAGCTATGTTTTCTTTAAAAAATATGGCTAACTATAATTAATAATTTTAAGAGGAAAACATTTCATTTACATCAGGATTCCTCATTTATTGATAAATGTAGTAGTTACGTATGATTATAATATTAATTCCAAATATAATCCACCTAGATAATATATAATGCTTAAAGTATAAAAGCGATTAAATTTCTAAAAACTCTTCAAGATTTTTTATTTATTAATGTAGATTTGAGAATTTTTTTTTCTATTGAAAACAATAATTAGGAAAAAAAGACTGAGATAAATATATGTAGATTTTGTTTATTAATTTTTTACTTTATATTTTGGAAAGAGCATATTTTTAGTTAATTTTTCTTTGATTTGACTACCTAAAGGAATATATTCAATTTACAAAAAGCAAAAGTGATTTATCATTGAAAATTTTTAAATATTAAATGAGTTTCTGTAGTGTTTTAGGCAATATAATAAAAATATTTCCAGTATTCACTATTCAAAATCACTGCTTTTGCATTTGATTCATGTACTAACGAAGTCGATTATTTAAAAGCGATGTTCACAAACATTTCTGCATATATTAGCTAAAATCTTATACTGTAACCTAATAAACATCATAGAATTAATCTAATAATTAAAAAATTAAATTATAGTTCGCTTTAATTTACATAAACAATTTTTTCAATGGATTAAATATATAATTTAAATAATATTTGCAACTGTTTTATTTATTTTAAAATATAAACATATTTCTACAAAATCTTTCAGAGATATATTTTAAAAATTATAATTTGAATATTAGATATATCTAAAAATATTCATTAGTTGGGCAAGATTTATTAATATCATAAATTTATAATTATTTCTTATAAACATAGATATAATGAAACTGTTGTTAAACTATATTATTCATGATACATATAAAGGCAAATTTTATTATTTAATTCAAATGTTTATCACTTTTCCAAATAAAGTGAAGAAAATACATTTTTTGAAATAAGTAGTACAACCACCATAAAATTATTGTTTTTATTTCTAATAACTATCAGGAAATTATAATAACAATTTATCAAAATGAAAAGAAAATTTCAGTTATTAATGATTATCAGTAATCCTTTTGAATTGTCAGCTGTATATTACAGAAGATATCGCAATTATTATATTCAGAAAAATTTAATTTTATTACATCTTGTAATTAATAATTTATTCTGTTGAATTAGTTAACATTTAATTTATTCTGTTACATTAGTTAGCGAAACAGATTCCTTTGATTCATTTTAACTTAATGTTGATTTTCAAAAAGCGAAAATGAGAATTTCCGTCTCTATTCCGAAATAACAATTAAAAATTCAAGAAGTATTAAAAAAAATTATGTTAAAAAAATAAGCCTTTTATTTAATGATTCAAAAGTCTTATAACGAAACTTTAAAAATAATGGATTACATTAGATATTAAAATAAATGTGTTAAAAAAAATTCAGGATTAAAGATTACCACTCAACCAATCATTGTTAAATTAAAAAAAAACCTATATTTGGCTAACATTTCAAAATTGTTGTTCAATTTTAATTGTTGTAATTAGCTGACAAAAATTCAACTGTTATTATTAAATATATTTTTAGCATGAATCTGAACCAAATATTAAAAATATTTACTTATAATTATATTTAATAAATAATTGTTTTAAAAATTATTAACTCATTTCTAATAGATCTTGAAATTATCATCTGGCATAAGATTTATTTTATATCAAGATGCTATTGCGCAAGAGAAAATTTCTCTATAAACTAATTATTTTTCGAAAATTATATACAGTTATTATTAGGTATGTTCTTACTGTCAAAAAATAGGTTTAATATCATTTTCACCCGAAGTTGTAAAAGGTGAAAATGTAACATTTCTTTCTAATTTATTAATATCACTAAAAATAATCTCAATATTATATTTTAAAAAATTTAAAATAACTTAATTTTAATATAATGTTTGTGGCTTGTAATAGCGTTATATTATCATTTTTAAAACAGTTATCGATTGTTATAAATAAAAAATAAATATTTCATAAATAAGTTAACATTGATGTTTTTAATAAACTCCTCACATTAAAAAAAGAGCAATATAATTTATCATATTAATGTAAGAACATAGCTATATTAATTTAAGGTTGAACTATTATTTAAATGGAATTGTATTGTTTTTTGTAAAGAAAACAATTCTAATCCAAATTAGAACTTGAAAAATTAAATATATTAGTTAATTAAAAGGTATAAAATTATTTTTGCTTTAAGATATCAATAAACTTTCAAAGGTAAAGCTTCCTTAAAAAACTGCAAGGAATATATTTAGAAGATTTTAAGCTCATAGTTGTCACTCTTGTACATTACGAAAATTATACTTTGTTGTCGATAAATTCGCAAAAGTTCAATATAAACTATGATTTTTCTTTCGATGTGCTTAATTTAATATTTCGTGAAACAAAAAATGTATTAATATTTTTTATTTTTTTAACTATTACTTTTTCAGGACATAACGAGTAATTAAAATGTAATTTTGTTAAATTTATAGTTACACTCTTTAGACTGGGTTGTTAAATGTATGTTATTGAATATAAAAAATAGGATTTTAATATTAATTATTTTATATGACTTTAATCTATGATTAATTTTCAAAATGATAAGGAAGACTCTGATAGGAATAATTTCATCCGAAGCTTAAAGAGTTGAAAAACAAACTCAATTTTAAATAAATCGTAATGAAAATTTTAGCTATTTTTTAATTTTTGTTATCATTTTTAATTAATGTTGTTTTCAGGGTTCAAGTTATTTAAATACTCGTGTTTAATTTCGGAGTTCAAATACCGGACATGCTTAATTAAAATATCCAGAAACATTGTGCTGCTTATATGCATTAATCATTCATACTAACACGTACTATAAAATTTAAGTTTCCAAATCACAATGTAAAATGTTCACTTAACTCAAGAAAAATATGAATATTTTGATTAGTAAGATAATTTACGAAATAAAATCAAAAATTTTCATTTAGTCCTACTTTTTAACACAAAATTTTACCATTATAATACTTGAAACAATCCCATTACAAAATTAAGCCTCGAGATACTTAATTGCAAGAAGGATGTTGAGAAATGTATGAAAATTTCTTTATATGAGCAAAAGAATTAAACAAGCATGCACCTCATAAGAAAGGATGTTTCATTATATAATAGGTGGACCAATTAATAAAAGTCTGTAAATTAGAAGTTATGCAATTTTTATGTCATTAAAATGTATAACAGAGCCATACAGTCTCGTATGCATGTTAAGTGTTATTTGAAACAACTGAAATTTCAAAATTCCTTTTTAACAAAATAGAATAAATTACATCATATTTAAAATAGTTTTATCTGCACTTACTTCAAAAGGCAATTTTTTTCTTTAGCTAAAACTTTGAAATGTTTGTTTGATTAAATTTTCTCTTTTCATAAACGATGCTCAATAGCTAGATAAAAATTTATCAATACATAAAGTAAATAGTATTAATAATAACTCAACAAAAAACTCATTTTTTATAAAAGGAAAATTTTTAAGTTATTTTTATATATCTTGGTATAGAAACCTTCAAGATATTTATCTTACACTTAATTATTCAAATATCCCTAGGCTATTATTTTAAACTTTTATTAATTCAAGTAATTCAAATTAATCATTAAATCCCTAAGCTGATTCTGCAAAGTAAGAATTTATTTTTAACTTAAACTTACTATAAGCATTTCATTACAATTCTAGAAGTGAAGAATATGATAGCAAACAATGAAATATTTGCTATTATTGTCAAAAATGAATAAGTAAACAATGACATATTTACAGCAATTATATCAGTGGTATAAATTTTTTGAGCACGCAAAATTATTTAAAAGGCAACCAATGGATTGTCTGTTTGAAGTTAAACAATGTGGAGAATTTTATATTCGATAAAAAAGTAAAATATAATTTCTTTGTATTATAGTCTCGATAGCAAAATATATACTAGTTCTGGTTTCAAGAGCACAGAATTGTAAAATACGCAACTTTTTCAACTTAAATTTTTTATATTTAATTCGAATATAAACTTAAAGAAGAAGCAAATTTGTTTAAAGTGTAAAAATAAATAAATAAAATTTTGAAAAAATGAAAAACATCATAGAGATAATGTTTTCGAGCACTATGTTTTTTCTAAGAAGATTTGAGGGAAGGAAAAACCATTTCCGTATTCTGTTATCAGTTTAGGAAGAGAAAATGAATAAATCAAAGCCAGATAAAAACATAGGAAGCTAAAAAAAATAAGTGAAGAAAAAAAGCTATGATATTTTCGCAACAAATGTGTGAAGATTTTTATACTTCTCTATGGGTAGATCTCATTGAGAACAACTCGTTTCAAACGAGTTAAACGGATGGTGAATCAGAATACGAAGGCACACAAGATAGTGGGAGCTAGTGACTTTTTTTTAACATTTGTCCCTCACTTTGGCAAAATTCCAAGACAACTTCTTTTTTCAGTTTCTTCACTTTGGCAACTTAATAGAAAAGCCTAGCTGGAACAAAATCGCAAAATTACTTGTCTTACCTGATCAAAAAGGATGTATTAACTTCTCTCCTGTCATAAATTCCAACAAATGGATCTCTCATCGAATATAGTGAGATTCTATGTGATACTATTGTTTTTGAATTTCTCACTGAGTCTCAGTTTTGGCTCTGTCATTACAGTTGATGGCAACGGATATAAAGGAATAGTGGTCGCAATACATAAAAATGTACCTGAAGATAAGAGAATTATAGAAAACATAAAGGTAAACATTTAAATAAAAATTCTATTTTACTATGAATTTTTGTCAACGATCAATTTTTACTACTTCTCTATAAATGTTATTAGAATTTTTGTTATTGTTTATATTTATAATATTACACTTAAAAGAAATCTTATTTAGTTTTTGTAATTGTTTAAAATATAATTTTTTAAAGTATTAATCTGTGATTCTAACATTTTTCTTATGACTTAATAGTTACTTATTTTTGTTACTGTATATATATATATATATTCATGTTCTTTTCACAATGTTCTTCTGAAATTTAAATAATTATAAGCATAATATTTAAAAAATTGAAATAAAAAAGTATAAAAGTTAGAAATTTTGTATTCAATATCACAATGTAATTTAAACTATAATTATTTCAACAGAATTTAATCATTGACTTGTGCATTATTTCATATATTTGAGTATCAAATGGAGAATTTGAATTAAATAAAATTTATAATCACCCTAAAATCTATAATTTGTATAATTGAATTATCTTTAATCAAAAATTTTATCTTAAGTAAACTTTAGTTCCATATTTCAATGTATTTTTAAAGAAATTTTTAATTAATGGAATTCATAGGATAAATAATTAGAATGCTATTTTAATATAATGTGAGAATGTATTCTTTATCAGAGAACAGTTTCACTACCAGTTCTTTGGAATGGGTTGAATAATATGAGATTAAGTTAAATTGAAAATAATTTTTTAAACTATTCTCTTTTAAGAATATCTAGATAAAATCCTTTCGAAAAAGTCCAATTTTAATAATTTTCAGATAAGTCATATTATTTCATTGGAGTTTTGATGAGTATATGCAATTTTGTTGATAAACATTATTTTCATCAAAAATAGAGAATATTTAATACTATTTTTTAAGAATATATAATTAAATGCTATAAAAATATTTCGTATTGAAAAAGATCATTTATACTGAATTTTTCTATGAAATTGTAATCATTAAAAAATTTCTTTTATATACACTTAAGTCAATTAGTTATTTTACATTTAAGTCAATATATTTACTATATATTTCAAACATTTTTAGAAGAAGCCTGATTAAATAGTTTTAACGTAGCATGCATTAAGCTCTATATAACTTCGGTAACAATATAAAATTAACATTATTTTAAAACTTTTATTCATAAATTTAAAACATTTCTACATTTTTAAAAAATACTTTTATATTCTTTAAATGTAATAGAAATTAGTTTGATTTCATTTGACAATTTTCTATTATCTAAATAAAAATATTTCCTTTTTTTAATTTTAATTTTGATGAAAAATGCTCAGTTGTAAATAATTGTACTAAAAATTTTAAAAATATTGCATACAAATTATATTTAATAATGCTCTTAAAATTAGCTCGCAAACTTTTATTGCGGTCCATTAAAATTACATCACCATAAAAGATAACAAAAAAAAAAAAAAAAAAAAAAAAAAAAACGAGATATTGTAAATAAATAGAATGCATGAAGATAAAATGATTAAATTTGCAAGCAGTTTATGGATTTACAGGGATACAAAATAAATACAAACACTTAACTTTAAGTAAAACCACCCTCATCCGGTTAGACATGAAGTGGAATTGGGCAAAGATGACTGAAACTGGTAAATCATTTTCTATTGCTTCAAGCCCATGCCACATTTCTTCAACTTTATTAGCTGTTTAAGTGTAAGGGGCTAGTTTCTTAGCAACCAACGACCAGTTTTCAATTGGTGAGAGATCGGCTGTGCACGTGGCTGGAGATTCAATGAGGAACTCTGATATCATTGTTCCATTAAAAAACCTTGCCCCTGCTGTAATGGTATGTGCAGCCATTGAATACCTGACATCCACATCTCTAGTTCAGTTTGATGGTAGTTTGAACGGCAATTGATACATTTCTGGCACTTTAAGGACAGAGGCTGTGACCCATCTTCAAGGCTTGCGAATAGCCATCTTTAAACAAGATAATACAAGAGCATAAATTGCGCGTCGTGTTTTTACCTTTCTTGATATTCAGTTGTTATTCTGGTCTATATGGTTTCCAGACTTTCACTGATTAAGAATATTTGGTCATGCATTGCTGAGGGCCTAGCCTGCTACAACTCTACAGCTATTACAATTAATGATCAATTTATTTCTCTGCAATAAATCTACAAGCAAAATTAGAAATATTACAAGAATAAATAATAAAAATATTAAAATAGAAAAGGTTTAATAATTCACCCAGAACGAAAATTGTCAAAAGTAGAAATACCAAAAATATTTAAATCAAAATATTCAAATTCTTCAAGGCATATATAAAGTAAACAATATAATATTGATATAGATATTAAAAGGCAAGGAGAAAATCAATAAAGTACAAATGAAAGTCAAATTTAATTATTAAATAGAGAGCAGAAAGAACATATATATGAAGTTAAGTACCAACACTGTTAACTTCATGTAGATGAAACTGATCATGTTAGCATTTAAAGAATTTAAATTATATGTATATATATATATATAGTGTGTGTGATAGATAGATATATACAATATTAAAATTATAAAAAAAATTATGCACCTGAATGAAAAATGGGTTCAATGTATGAAAATTTGGTATACTTATATCTAAAGGTCTAAAGCAGAAAATAGTAGCAAAGAAAATATTCCTTAGTAGTTTAATGTAAACCGATATGCAAATTAGAGAAATATTAGTCAAAATAGAATGCGTTATATGAAGCATGTTTATATTTTTTGTCTTTATTTCATTATTTATTTCTTCGCCTTATAAGTGATTTGGCCACATTTTATATCTGTTGTTGTTGTTGTTAATGACACTTGGCAACGCCAAGCCCGCCCGTCAGGGAGACTAGGCGAATGAAGTCAGAGAGGGAGCGTCTTCCGTTTTTTAGTAGAGCACCTTCATACGAAGGTGGAAGTACGACTTTTGGCTCAGAGATGGCAGCATCACCTGAATATTCCAATTTAGAGATTGAAATCAGTGAAGACCCAAAGCCTGGCTCCAACCACCCCCAGAGGTATTAATTTGTAATGGGAACATGGAGGACATTGCCCCTCGAGGGATTTAACATGCCCCAGTCACCATTAGTGAACACTACGGATCTTCGGCTAAGCCAAGATTCGAACTCACCACCGTTTGGTAACGAGAACAATGCCCTAACCAACCAGTCCACCGTTGCCTTTTTGGCCATATGTGTACAGGAAACAAAAGAAACTCTAAAACTATTAATGAGGAAATCGATTAATGATTATGGTAGTAACTCTCATTCTTCTAAAAAGCCTATTTTAAAGTGCCTATTAAAGAGCCTTAAAAATTTATCAAAGAGCTTGTTTTAACCTCTCAAAGAACCTTTGGGAGGTTGTCGACATGCAATGGTTCTTCCTAGCGCATCTGTCAAATTCTTCATTGAGCTTAGACCTGGAACCATTGCTGGAGATATACTATGAGTTAAATCTTCATCTTCTAGATAATCGTAAATAAGTACAACTCTGTATGATTGGACTTTATTGTCATTAAAAACAATTTGATCTATAACTTCATAATAATGCCGCAGGCATGTTTCTAAAATATCATCTTCATAGAGTTTAGCTGACTCTGTACGAGCAGAGAACATATAATGCGATTTTTAACCATCAAATATGGTTCTTCCTTATATAAGGACGCTAATATCACAAAGTGATCAATTATTCTGTTGTTTACAGGATATGATCTCATGTTCCCTCCAGGTAAAAATCATAGAAAATATGCTAAATCACTACTGATCACTGGAAAAGTTCTGATCTCGATCTTGCGTGGGTTGAACTGTTAAACACTGTTGCTATCACATATTAGAGTTCTGGTTTCTGGTTTCCATGGTAACATTTGTTGAAGCAACTACAGAAAATCCATAGCAGGAGGTACACATGGTAAACGTTACAAAAAAAAAAAAAAAGCTTTGTGATAACATTTTCTCTTTACAGCACCAAAATAATTGTAAATTTGGATGTACCAGAATAATTCAGATAAAAGTTGATAAATGAACTCTGACACTGAGTAATTTTTGTCGGTGCTAAATCCAATTAATCACGAACTAAAATCCAAGTTATCTTGATATCATTCTTAAGTAATCACTCTTAAAAAAATTAATTTTTTTATTATTCGGATGTAAAACTTCAGATTTCCATTTTTGTGATAAAAATTCAAAAGTACTGATTTAAATTGGATCCTTCAATTTTAATTTAAAATATATTTATAAAGATACGAAAGGGCTCAGGAATATTAATATTCTATACTCAATGTTACATAAAATAGTCAATTTTTTTTTGTTTAAAATTTATTAAAACAATATCACTGGGAATAAAGTTTGTAAGTTCAAATTTCTAAATTACTCTAAATATTCTTTCCATTTTTCCGCTAAAATATACATAACTAAAATTTAGTAGTCAGAATTTTGCCAAAATAACAGTATTTTAAAAACATTTTTAGAAAGTGACATCTTTAATTTATCTCTCTTGTGCCAAACAAGATCGCAGAACAATGAACAAATCAAAGCCAGCCATATTTTAGCTGTTTAAGTTGCTCTCCAAAAATGACTTTTTATTTCCAATAAAATATTAAAAATTATGCAATTGTATTGTGATATATGATATTGGAAAATGAAAATTTTCCAATAACAATGAAAAGGAAATCGGAATGATATCAATGAAAATGAAATCGGAAAATTTCACATGAGAATACTTTTCATATTAAAAAAAATTTCTTCTTAAACATATATAAAATTGGGAGTATAAATATTAAATTAATCAAATAAGACATGTATTTGCTCACTTTAATTATTCGTACTCCTCATTTTGGTGAATGAAGATTTTTTTATTTAATTATCGATGACGCATCTGTAAAGTTATTTCCTGGTTGATTTTAGGAATCACACTTGAGAATACTCTTCCTGTCTTCTTGATAGTAAGGATGTAACAACGTCAACTTCAAATGCATGTTAAGTAAATAACAGATCTTGAGTAAAGATATTAGCTTTTGTATTTCCTTAGTTTCTTCTGAGTAGATTCTTACAAAGAATTTCTTAGATAATAAAAGTATGAAAATTTATATCTCTTATTAACAGACATAAAAAGAAAATAATTATTACTCCATGTTATTATGACTGTTTTTATTTATCATTCAATAATCTCTTTTTTGCACATCACAACAAATTCAATTGGGAGTAAAAATGGATTCTAAAAAGTGCAAATATTAACGTATGAGAATAGAAATGAATTTATGAATTAATGACTGAGTTATAGGAAACCTGATTATAACATATTTAAAGATTCGTATATAGTACACAATATTTAGTGGTGATAAAAGTTTAAAAAGGCTAAAAAGTATAAAAAAAGTAATTTTGCATTTACATACATAATTTTGAACAAAATAATGAAAATATCATAAAAGTAAAAAATTGTAATCATTTCTGTTCTGCTTAATGTTTGTATTCAAACAATTGGGATAGTATTAAATAAAATTTAAAATGCTGCATTTAAAATTATTTGAAGTATTTTTCTATATGACTCATGAAATTATTTATTAAATATATTTTAAATATAGCACCAATAGTAGTGAAATGGATATAATATATTACTTTTATTTTGAAAATATATATAATTAAAATAAGTTTACATTTAATTCTTATAGTTTTATAAAGCTAAATTAATTATATTTGATTTTGCTGTGGAACCTTAATTATATTTCTCAGTTTAATTTTGCAAGTGATTGCACAAAACGTTTGACAGTAAATACTGGCACAAACATTGAAAGTCATGAAAGTTATTTAAAAAAACAAATTAAGAAGAGAACAAAAAAAGCCTATGATGGTATTTAATTAGTAGTTTTGCTTAGAAGAGAGTTTCAGAGCGGAAATTTAAGAACTATGAGCTCTTTGCTGTATGCAACAGAAAAAATAGTTTGTTTTTATTATTTTATTTTATACTATTTTTTACTCACGTTTCCTGTTTTT
The DNA here is from genome assembly GCA_026290005.1 of Latrodectus geometricus. NCBI lineage: Eukaryota > Metazoa > Arthropoda > Arachnida > Araneae > Theridiidae > Latrodectus > Latrodectus geometricus. The sequence goes on from JAPDSC010150743.1 coordinate 36,866, forward strand.
TTTTCCCATATTACAAATGAAATATTTTAAATGTAATAAATAAAAGGTTGGAATTTATTTAATTAGTGTTACGAAATAAATGAAACTGCTTTTGTTTGACTTTCTTAAACTTACTCGTTTTATTAAAGTAAATGGTTTTGTATGACTGTATACATGCAAATATTACATTTTTTTTCATCAAAAATAGTACTCAGTATTTCTTCTTTCGTGCGCAAACATTATTTAAATTTATAAATCAGAGTAAATAGATTAATTCATTTCCTAAATATTATTAATTAAAGAATAAGTTAATCTATATATACTTACTCTGTGTGAACCTCTATCATAGGAACTTTTAGTTAATATATTTATTTTCCGTATCATGAATCAAATGATTTCTCTATAAAAGTTTTAAAACTACTAAAGTAATATATTTGTCTTTTAAATTTCTCGAGTTTATACAGAAAATGACGAATGACGACGATACAGCAATGACGAATTTACAGAAATATATTATGGTGCATAACTTACTAGCTGTATGAAGGGTTATGATGCTTGAGATTTTAAGAAACAATTTAACTATTTGTATGTTTTATTATCAAAAGATCTATTTAAACATTGATCCATTTGGGCAGGAATTTCATTTGGGCTTGTTTAATTTCTGATAAAATCATAGAGTTAAATATTATTTCAGAATAAAATATCTTCCCAAAGGTTCATTATTAAGTTAAATATTATATTAAAAGTAAATGACCCTACAGCTATTAAAATTCACAATATTGTATATTACAAAAATTATGCATATATCATGAATGTCGAAGCAAAATCCAGCTGAAAATGCAGTTCACAAGATATCTTACTAGAAAATGGAGTACCTTTTCCAATGGAAATTAAATAATTTACATACTTTACACACACAAAACTGCTATAAAATTTACGTATATTGTATAATTAACAAACTTATTGCAATTGTAAATTATGTAGTACAATTTTTTGGCAGTTATTAATATCCTTCAACATTATTAATTTGTTAAAAGAATCAATGCTTTCATTGAATAGAGAAAATGTTTTCAATATATATCAAGACTAAAACATGATGCTTAAGTTTTTTATACATATGAAATGACTCAGTTTGGTTTGGTCTTGCATATATGTAAGTATGAAACACTTCTTATTTATAACTAACAACACATGTCATTCTTTTCTTTTTTACTTTCAATATTTTACTTATCAGTATTGTTAAAATGAATAACATTTACAATAACTTCCTAAATTATAAAAATAGAGTTATTATAATTAATTTTTCTCTGATGTGGATATACGATTTTCTGATGACAAGTACGCTGGTCGATTTCGAAATTATTTTACTCTATTGTATTATACAGATTATATACTTACATAAAAAAATATCTGCTTCATCATATATCTTTAAATTATTTTTTATAAATCAAATGAAGGAACTAGCTACTTGTGAAATAGGAATATACAAAATAAAAGTCAGTATTGTGATTTATTGATTCATTAACTGCAGAATAAATCAAAAACATTAGAATAATATCATATTGCCTGAATAGATGAAGAAGACTGGTGAAATTTGTATTTTTCATGTCTAGAAATAAATAGAAATCCATGAAAAAAATCACTTTTAAATTTGTTTGAAACAAGAATCGTACTGATTGTGTATTTTGAAAGAGTGATTCATTTCACATTTTTACAATAGAAATAAAGTTAACAACATAATCAATATTTTAAATAATTATTAAAATGATTTAGTATTATATATCATGGTATTCTGCAACAATTATTTATAATAGAAAATTGCAAACGTTCTTAAGGGAAGAGTTTCTACAGCTATTAAAAACATACAAAATAAAAGTGAAAGGCAAAGTCAGTTGAAAATCGAATGGACAAATTAACTAGTCTCAATGAATCACACACATCAAAACGAAATGAATTTATAATTTTAACCAAATTAAATTTTAATTAATAAAAATATTTTAATGGAAAAAAAATTCAGATTTCATAAAAATTTTTTTTAACTTAACTGACTTAAGTCCAGTTTTTTTTTTCTTTTTTTACTGACAACAAAAAAGTATTTTTCTTTTCTAGTCAAATGTAGCATATTGTAACGTATTTCAAAAATGAAATACGGGAAGCATTTGAAAATATTGCTTTTTCTGTTTTATTCAATGTAAAAGATACTTTTTTCACTTACAACTTTGAGAAAAAATATTTCCCACAAATAACACTCAATAACCTAGCTAATATAGAAAACAAAGAATGAAAATGAAATTCCACAGTTAAAAGAATTATCTGTATGAAAATTCTATGGAGCAATATTCTTAAGAATTTAAAGAAATATTTTCATATTTTTAATTCCGCTTAAAGTAGAAAGAAAAAAGTTTTTGTTTTTAATCCAACGTTAAACTTTCATTATTTTGAATTACGCTTAAGGTTTTATTTGCCTTTAAGCGGAATTAAAATCATATTTTAAAATAGTACGCTTAAGTTTCAATTTAAAGTTTAAAGTTAAACTCACAAGTTTTAAACACCACGTGTAAAACTTTGGGTGTGCAAATTGAGCTTTTCTCGGTCATGTTTGGCACCTTTTTCTGGCATAAGAAAACTTCTCTTGACTAATGTCGAATTCCGATCTATAAATACAGTTTAATCAAAATAGAATTGGTCTTACCTAAATAATCATAAATACAAAAATACTGCTAAAAATGGAAATCTTTTTTAATAATTTTCAATTAAAATATTTTAAATGACTGAAATTATTCGCATTATTTCTTTTAATTCTAAATTCAAGTAAAACATGCTTCAGAAAATACTAGAATTGTCTTTAAATAACTTTTTGCATAGCACAACTAGTTAAACAAAACATATTTAGAATATGAAATTACTTAGAAACTCTAAAAGATAAATGTTTATCCAAACTAGATTTAATTGCGTTACTCAATTAAAAGTAACTTTGAATAAAGGGAACTTAGTTGAAACTAGTTTTAATTTAGAACATAAATATAAGTAACTTCGATTCGTTAAAATTTGATGCTTGATTAATTAATATTATTTTTAATTTACTTAATTGAAAATAATTCCATATTGTTAAATTGTTTTTTTATTTTTTTCAGTGATTTCAAATTTTATTTAATCAAACATATTTATTGCTTTAAACTATATACGTAGTGTTTAATAAATAATAAGAACATGTATTTTCTTATAAGAAGAACATGTATTTTCTAAAAGAAATAAGAAATATCCACTTTTGTCTCTTGCATTGAGCGAATCACTTACATTGTGTGAAATGACCTCACGCAAATCAAAACTCATCGATTGCTTAAGTGTCTTGTAATAACCATCGGCTCTTAGTTGTTTTCAGTGATTTAAAAAGTACATATACTCGAGACAGCACTCAAACTGGTATTCCGTTAAGTATTTTAAAACTGAAAATCCTCTTAGAACATTCCTATTTATCATTTTCAAATTTGTCAGTTGCGAATTTGATCACGGCAAGAGAATTCTGAAACTATTCCTATAGTTTATTCTATTTTTCATCCCATATATATAAGATAGAAAATAGACTACATATTATATGCGAATATATGTGCGGTATATATTTGTGAATAATGTGTCAATCAACTAAACAGTTCTCCAAGTGCAAGATCAACCCACAAACTCAATATCCTTTTATTGTTTTGAGCAGTGTAGATGACAGTCAATAGTGAAATAATTATTAGAAAATTTTTATCGTAATTATTTTTTGATAGAAACATTATATTCATGAAGTAACTTTATCACGAGATTGAAAAATCCAGCGTATAAATTTAGGAGATATTATGTAAACATGATGCTTTTTAACATGTGACAATTCTATACCTCTAGTCTTTAAAATTAGAACACCAAGAATATGAAGAAAACTAAATTAAAAAAGATATTTATTGTACGTTAATAGTTAAGCATGAAAACAAACGATCATATTTTAAAGCAGTTTAAGCACGTGTAGAATTGCGAAATAAGCAGAAATGGTTTGCCTATTTCAAGTTTATCTGTTACTTATCAACTTTAGCAGCTGATGAGGTGTGGTAAGCCAGTGTCAAATCAACGCATGACCTTCATCTGGTGAGAGGTCTGGAGACAGTGCAACCCATGACAATAGTTACCCTTTGCATTAAGGAAGGTCAGAAAGAGATATGTAACATGCAGTCATAGGGGGCTTAAGACGTCATAAATGCACTGACCCTCATTCAAATTATCATCGATCCAAACTAAATGATAAATGTATCGTACACCCAATAAATGCCTATAGCATTACACCAGGTTGAAAACATCTATGGCAATATTGAATGCAACCAGGTGACAAGTCTACAGACATATATATGATAATCAGAATGTTGAGTGAAAAATCGGAACGTGCCTGAATATTTGAATATGAACACCAGAGACGTCTTCTCTTTCTATGTTGCCTTGTCAAAGGAAATTAAAGTAATGGTTGCCGGTATGTGCTATTACAAACGATATCACACTATACGAGAGGATACTTGATGGACTGTGAACAAGTTAACTTCCTGACTATGTTCTATGATGTGGTTATACTGTTTTGCAAGGCCCACCTCACAGTAGGTCTTTCCTCTCCACTGTCGATGATCAGAATGTATTTCGATGCAGTATGTCATTCAATATGAACGTTAGCAACTCACCAATTCCATATTTCCATGAAACTAGATGGTTTTCAAGCAGTGGAAATGATAATTTCACAAAATCATTACACATTCTCGATAGACAATAGTCCTCCATCAAATTTCGACTCTTACTTGTAACTATTTCTACTTATACCGAGAAAATCCGAGCTTATAATGCGATGTCCGAATGAGAAATCCACTGGACAACTTTTCTTTACGCTCTGCTGCAGATGTAGTTTGACTCTCCTGAATCTAAATGTGTAGCTACAATTATCTAAATGTTTTGTCTAAATGCAGTAAAATTCTAATTATTAGCATATTCCAACCTTTTCATAGTTTCAAATGATTTTGAGGATTGTACGATTATTCTGTACAGTGTTTGTACTTTTAATAGCCAGCAGTGCATGATAAATGAGATTTTTAATTTAAGAAATGTTTATATATGAGATTAATAGTCTAATTAAATGTTGGAGGCACACACAATAGCGTAATTCATCTTAGAATTTAGCTATAATATAGCTATAATTTAGAATACTTCAAGTTAAAAATATAGCTTTCAATTCAACTGCTAGTTTTCATGGTAGCAACAACACAATCATCAAAACTTCTGAGCATATAGCTATTTTCTTCGAAATTAGTGGTTTGAATTAAGAATATCTAAAAGTTCAAAATTGTCTGACATACTTTTGAAAAAAAAATATCTTGCCTTAAAAGTTAAGAGAATTTTTAAATTTTATCAATTATTTACGAAATTACAGGATAGATTTGAATAACATTTCTTTAACTGGCTCATTAGAACATGACATATAATAAAAGAATCCAAACCAACAGCTATTTTTATACACCCTAATGATTCTATGTATAATTTATAGGAGTTTGAAGGTATGAAACAATAACATGATAGAATAGACTAAAAGCTGGATTAACAAATGGTTTGGAGATTTGTAAGTATACATGCCTCACCGTATAATTTTATACAGAAAGTAATGGTGTTCATAAGCTTCTGAAGCAATTGGTCCAAATGGTTCACGCTTAGAATGGATACGCAAAAGGTGGCACGAATTGTAGTTTCCCTACCCAGAGATGCTCTCAGAAGTTCTAGCTATGTATATATGAAGCATGTCTTCCTTTTGCAGAAAATCGTTGACATTATTAGCTTTAGAAAGCTGTGCGTTGACATCTACTAAAATGAAATGAAAATTGGTTGTACATCTACTGAAAAGCAAATATAGGGCTCCAAGAATATTTTCTGTACCTCACACTAGTCACGCTGCCTTTCTGAAATTTAAAGAGGGGTACGCAGCAATCCAACACATAATGCCTATCTATTATGTCAAACCATTGTGGTAGCATTGTTTGATTTTCCGGACATTGAAAAGCAGATAGCAAGTACCCATATAAAAATAATAAATAAGCTATTTGACTGAACAGATGCTCATTAATGAAGATAACGGTTGCCCACTGATTTGTGACTTAAATTTCTATGATCTCTGCATTATGATAAATAGTAATCATTTGTATATGCACACAAAAATAGCCCTATATCTCATTAAAATTTTAGAAATAGTAATAATTGTAGTTTGATTTTTTGTGGCAACCTAAAAATCACGGAAAAGCTGTAGCATGGCCTCTTAAGCCTATTTAAAATGTAATCTTCTTCAAACGTAATGTCCGAATTGATTAATCCAGGATTTCTCTTGATTGATACGGTATCCTGAAATTAATTTCTTGAGTGTGAAGCAAAATTTGGTATTGTACTGAACTTTTTAGGAAATCTGGGTTTGATAGCCAGTTGCTTTTTTTTTTTTTTTTTTTTTCCTTTTCTTATGATCCCCGCCTCATTCTATGATTTAAATTTTGAAGGCTATTCATTTTTACTTCTTAAATTTGAATGGAACTAATTACTCCTGCATGCAGTTCTGTAAAATCGATGAATGAACTAAATGCGGATTTTGTGACTTTTGATTATTTCTATAATAGAGCTCTGCTCTTACTTTTATACTAGCTTCACTTACTCATACATATTTTCACGTTGACAAATTTAAAATTTACACAATTGTTTCAAAACAGTAGTTTCATACTTCCTTCAACTTTTGTCATGAAATTTAACAAATTGTACAAATTTTCTTAATTTTAAACAATTCTGTAAATCAAAATATATCTTAACAGAGTAGATAAAATCTAGAATAAAAAATAATTTCTACTGAACAAGAACTTTGATCAACGAAAAGAGCTTTACTGTGTAAAATACAACATCATGATTAAATTCTAAAAATATTTAATTTGTCATTCAAATTGTAAGTTATAATTATTAAAAAATTTAACTTAATCAAGCAGTCTAATTTACGATTGTGAGCTGAAGACCTTCATGTTGTAATGTAGATGCAAGTTAAATGTATGTTTTGCTAAAATATGGTTTTGTAGAACTTTGGCATTAAAAATAAACATTGTGAAGAAACTTATAAAACTATTATTAATTATTATTAAAAAGATAAAAACAAAAATAATTTTATTACCTGAATAATGCAAAATATTAAAAATATATAGTTAAATTTATTGGCACTCAATGAAACAACTACCACAATTAATTTTTCTTCATAATACATAATTGTCTCTCATGAAAAGCTATTAAATGAAGGAGAATATGTTGAAATGCATCGTTTAAATAGATATTGTTATTCTTTTAGCTTTCGAAACTACGTTAATTATTGAAAGTCAATAAACACACACAGACACACAAAAGGCTTGATTTCAACACGAAACACCGAGAAAATATTTTAATAATAATAAAAAATATTATTGAACAGCAAACGGTAGGGGTAACATTTTTTGCCTAAATTGTTTTTGAAACCTTAAGATAAAATAGATATTTGGGAGTCAACTCACATTTAGAAATTTCAATTCATTAGTCTTTGAAGGCTGCAATTAAAGAATTGATCAAGTGAATAGAAAGGAAAACTTATTTACAATGGAGTTTTAAAAGATCTAGAGATGAAAAACAAATTTTTCTACCATTGTGTAAATAACAATTCTATTTTTACATTGCGTAGAGAATGGAAAACACCCAAGGCTATAATTATAAAATATTTAACATTTATCAGACTTTATTGATATATACCAGGATATTTTTAGATAATGTGACATATTTGCTTATCGCCAGATAATAATTCCAAGTCTTGAAGGTCTTGCAATGCTATTTAGTATTTGTCCTAAATCAGTTATGTTTTACTTGGTTAGGAATAATTTATAATTTTTAAATTTCTATGGGAACACTAATTTGATACTTATGTTTACTTATGTGCTGATTATTTGTGATTTTCAATTTTATACTTGATACTTTGGTTGAGTTTAAAGATTTAGTTGATAATTTTGACTATTGCCCTTTTCTACAGCAGAAAACTCATACTTTTGTGCCAATGTGGTCCACACACCCTGATGAAATTGACCACATTGGTACTTAATTCAATTCATATGTTTAATTTGCACTCTATATTCAATCTGAAATTCAATTTCATTGGTACTCTATGGAAGTTCTTTGCGTTTTAATATTTGTTTCTCTCTCTCTCTCGGTATATATATATATATATATTGCATTACATTAAATTCAGCAACACGTCTAAATACATGCGCATGGCATATGTATGGGTTGTCTACTGGGTTATAGTTATCCATATCTCTGAACTATTGACCACAGTTCATTTTTCTAAAAGACATCAGCAATCTACCAAATGATGTTTAATTATGTTAGAAAGTTTTTCTTTGGTGCTAGTTTGGTTAAGATTAATAAAGCATCCGAATACCTTGCAGAGCAAAAGGCTTTACGCTGTGTGCAATCTGATTTTATCCTGCCGATTAGTAGCCTTCGTCATCCCTTGAGAAAAGGGTAATATTACTGGAGTGAATACATTGACCACGTATCGTCTATCCATTATATTGCCAACAACGCATAATAGTGGTATCTGCAATCATAGATGTTGACGGTCTATACCAGGGGTGGCTAAGACATCGACCGTGGTCGACTAGTAGACCGCTAATACATTTTAGGTAGTCCACGTAACCATCCCAATAATGACCTTGGATATTAACAATTGATGATCAATTGATAACAATTGATGATTAACAATTATGACTTATGACATAGAATAGATGAAATATTTAAAATAAAAATTTACTACAGTCTACGCTTTAAAACCTAAAACAAACCGTGCAAAGATTTATGATTAAAGGTTTACGATTTAAAACCTAAAACGGACATGATGAGCACGCGATTAAAACATTCAAAGAAACTATAGAGAGGTAAGCATCTCAATTAAGAAAACATGGATTGAGAAACTTCAAAAACATGGAGGAAGAGTGCATCCATAATCCAAACCGAAATTTTGAAGATTTCGCTTAACACTTACTTGTTTTGTTTGAAGAATTTAAAAGAAGATTCGCTGACTTAATTAGGTTGAAATAAATAAATTTT
>JAPDSC010150743.1:53404-80191 GCA_026290005.1 Latrodectus geometricus
AAAGAGGGTATCGCCAAAGATGGCTCACTGAGAATAGTTAAAAATCCTCTATCAATCTTTCACCGAGTCTCTGCGAATCACTCGCTCCAATAATTTTTATGAGGAATTTATCAAGCTTTAAGACTTTGTCTGGGAAATTCAAAACACAGTGGAAGTTATTGGAAAAAGACAGTACAACAGTATTACTCCAAAGAGATCTTTGCCTATTTTTAAGTCCACTACAGAAAGTTTAATAATGATGATGACGATCGCTCACGTCATAAAATCTGGTGAAGGAGTCTATTATTTTGTGTTGGATAAGTAACTTTAACGAAGTCACTTTTCGTGTTGGTACATTCATCTGGCAATTAATCTTTTATTTTTCTAATACATTTTGTGAACGTTCAGAAAATTTGATTTGATTTAGCTTGCATAAGAAATGCACAGAATTAAATATATTTTGGCAGTTTTGCCTATTTCTTTCCACACTTTAAAAGCATCTTTTAATTTAAATACCTTTCACATTAATAGGTTTTGGTTTATTTCTATTAACATATACACTGGGAAAATCTCTGACCATGAGGGTATCACTCGTATATCTACCATGCCTTAAGAATGTTATTTTTAAGATTTCTTGGCTCTTCGCACCAAGTAATGCAGCATGTATTCCAATTAAATCATCAAGTTTGGATGCGATTTGCTTATGCAGATTTATATCTCTTTTAGTAAATAGAATTAGTCAATTCAACTAGAGTTATCAAAAGAAGAATAAAAATGTATTCAGATAGCAAAAAATAGGGAACAACCCAAGCGAATTCACATGCAGCCAACTCGTCCGCCTATGTGAGTGTCAAGCAGAGACGCTATCTTTCAATTCCTACTAGTTGACTTTACATTAATGATATTCCTCGGTATATTTGTTTCCAAATAATCGCTTAATTGACTCAATTATCAGTTATTTATGGAAGATGTTCATAGATGTAATTCATATTACTACAGCGATATAAGGCATAAATTGTTTAAATTACAGTGACAAAATTAAAAGAGCGTTGCTGTTAGTGCAAATGTTACTTAACTTTCAGCAACATAAAGTTTGTCAAGCAAGTACAATTCGTTAGAATATTTCATTTAAATTATTAGAATTGTTTAGGTGAACATTTGGAGGCTCTGTACAATTAGATTACTCCTATTTGATCATAGAAATATTAACTAAGATGTAAGAATATAAATATTATTTAAATATCAAACTATATTTCCTAAGTTAGTATAGATATAAATAAATAAAAATGCTTTTTAAAGCTATTTAAATCAAGTTTTTACTATTAAAATTTTAAATATTTTTTTGTTAATGGTGATTGAAAAAAATATTTTAAATTTATCCTTCCTATAATTGAGTGGTATGTTAGCATACTTCACAATTTATTTTTTGTCTGTTATTTCAATGCATTTATAAATTTGTAACTGGCATTTTTGATTTCTAGTAAGACTTAATCCAACAAGTTGATAGTCTGAAGTTTAAAAATATCAGAAAATAAGTTATAATAAAAACACGCTTGTTTTAATATAGTTATAAATACACGCTGATAATTCTAATCTCAATCGTATTTCCTTCATAAATTTTGATAGATCATAGCGTGAATCTTTTGGAGAATGTTTAGAACATTCAGAGATAGCTTAATAATTTATCTTCATGCCTAAGTAATTATAAATGAAATTGTGAGAAAGCATTTGTTTCAAAAATTGTTACAATGGATGAACCCTCAATGTTCAACAATTGTAATTCATCTATTTTTGCTTCCTCATTTGCAGATGAGAGAGAGAAAAAAAAAGATATAAAATAAAGAAGTGCTTCTGCTCCCTCGGTTTCTTACATTGTATTGACCTGAGAAAGGAAGTTAACTCAACAAAATGCTTTGCTTGTAACTAGCCAAAAATAAGTCTTCACTTTGTTAGAAGCTAATAGAGTGTCAGCCAGAAATTTTAATTGAATTAACGGAACCGTTTCATCTAAAAGTTTATTTTCTCATAATTTTTTTTAACAAAATAAACTTAAGAGACATTTAATAACTATATGCAACAAATAACAAAGTAAAAGATATTTTTCGCATACACATCGTCAATTACACTACTGTGTTTAAACGAGGTTCTAATACATCTCATCAAAATATGCACAGATTAATCTCCAGGTATCACGTCATTTTATGTATGTATGCATTTATTAAATTAGAGGGTAAAAAAAGAGTGATACATTTATACTAAAACTTTCACTTTAAAATATTCATAACCTGGATGGATATTAATGATGTTTTAACAAACCACTTTTATCTAATCCAAGTATCGCAACTTTTTTTAATCTCAAACTGCTTCCACTAAAATAATCAGGAACTAATGAAAGCCTCTCTTTCTGTCATTAATATTATATATTCTTCATAAATTTAAAGCCTACTGAAGAAAAAGTAAAATCAATAGAATGAAATATAAATGTAAAGGCTGTAGCAAGAAATGAGGTTTATTGAAAGAAAACTAAATCATAGTATTATCATCTATTAGTATTTTAAATCTTAAATTTTAACATCAAATTTAAATAAAATAATCAAATTAAATATTATCAGTATTGAGTATAGGATCTTAATTTCATAAGAAATATAGATTTTATAAATACATTTAAGCATGACAGAAAACTATCGAACATTAAGAAATGATAAATTGATAATAAAAACTGTAGAATTTTATTTGAAAATTTTAAAAAATCATCTAAAAAATCATAGAAAAAAAATAATCAACAATCTTGAATTTACTGAAGCAATAAAAATAATACATAAACAAAAGAGTTGAAAGTTTTATTCATAATAAAGAAATCAAAATATGATTAAATTTCATTTTTATAAACACTAACTATTGATAAATTACTTTTTTTATCGTTTTGGAAGAGAGAGCACAACTCTTTCTCAGTATCTATTAGAATTTTTAAAATACTATATTTGTTTCCATGGTAACAAATATTATAAAATAAATGATAAACTTCTCAATAAGATTTATCTTGACAGTCTAACTAAATATATTTTGGCGTAGGCACTGCTTTATTGGCCAAGTTTTTTTGTTATCCTTTAAGGGCCTATTAAAAAAGGTAAATATTGTCTGAGTGAATTTCACTTTCTTTTTACAATTTCATCTTTTTTGCAGAAAATGCGAAGGGTACGAAAAAGAAAGTTAAAAGTTGTCCTAGCCATTAGACTTTTTTTTCCTAATTAAATTAAAAAAAAAAAAAAAAAAGTGATTTTTATAAATTTTTTACAGAATATTTAATATTCTTTTTCTTTAATCCTCAAAAATTTGAAATCCACGGTCTTGCATACGACATATACTTTTTCTCATATTGCATTTTAGGTTGCTCATAATTTTGAAATAGCTTGCTACAAACTGTCACAGTTATTTTTGAAGGACTTTTGATTTCCTAATGACACAATGTTCTCTTAAGTTTATAAGCTGAAATCATTTTAAATTTATTCAATAATCATATGGTACGATCCAGACTTTAATTTTGTTGATCATCATGCATAATTATCCCATTTTTTCCTACATAAATTTATTTTCTATTAAAGCTTTTTTTAACAAATTAAATATTTGTTTACAATTAACAAATGTTTAATTTGTTAACAATTAACAAATATTTAAGTAATAATTTGAGTAAAATTTTTTAACAATTTTAAAATGTTATGTATTTTAGAAATTTTATTATGATATTTTTATTTAAAATCTTGTTTTCTGAGAAGAATTAGAAAATTTCTAGAATAGTAATTAATAGTGATTAGAATAAATATTAAAAGAGAATACGCTATTAGTTTACCTAGTTAAAATTTCATAAATTGTTAGAACTTTTTTGAGACATTGCTTTGCTCCGATGAGAATTAAAAAAAATTTTATAGTTATTAAGAAACAAAAATTATTTATTGTTAAAACAGTTACTTTTAATAATATAAAATTACATTTAATACATAAATATATCTTTTATCATTTAAATTCATATTAATGGCATAAAATATAGTAAAATATCTATTTGGGTTATATTTATATAATTAACAAATTTACATTAATTTGTGACTTTAATTTCCTTAGACCATTTGGTTTCACTTAAAATGTTGAGAGAGACTACTTAAGATAATAATAAATTAAAGATCAGTTTATTAAAATGAAATTCTTTCCATAATTTGAGAAAATTCTGTTACCCATTAATCTATGAAAGCATTATAAATTTCAACCTACATTAATAAGGACTATAAACTGAAGTTCGTATTACAAAATTCAATTATCTCCATTACTAAGCCAATTATTCCTCCATAAACTGATTATTTTTCATTCTTGAAGATGATATTAATTAACTTTTACAATAAAATAGCGCGATTCGATTCATTTTTGTTAATTATATTGTAACTTCGAAACATTTTAGCTTGGAAAACTTCTGAAATAACGTTTTGGTTAAAAATATACACTATAGTGAATAGCGGGAGTTTAATATACTTTTTGAAGCTTTCTTTTCTCTTAGTTAAAAACATAATATCAGCAAAAATTTGAAGAATAACATTGCTTAAAAGAATTAATTCTGAATGCTTTAATTTTGAATGGTACAAGGTCATTTTTTTTGTAAAATTCTTTCTCTTATAAGAAATATTAAAACCAACACACAATGATTGCCTTTCAACTTAAATTTCTCTTCTATATGTTCCATTATATTCACAGTTAGTTGCGTAGTCAAAACATTATACGAATCTTTCATATTCAGTCATCCGAAACCAACGGTTAACAATCAGAACTTGAAAAATGACTCTTAACAAATGAGCAGCTGTTTGCACACATTTATAAGTTAGAATTCTTTAACAAATATAATGATGTCTGGATAATTTCAACATATAATTTTTACGTAATCTTAGTCTTTTGTCTTCAATCTTCAAATCTACATGTGTGTGAATCCAAGTAGCATAAAAAATTAATCATATTCAATATTACGAATAATAAATTAATACATGTTAAAATTTAATCCTTCAAATCATGTTTAAGGCATTTTTATTATCAATATGAAATTGCAAAAATATTTTGGTCAATAAATATAAAAGTTGTTATTTATTAAGCAAATTCAGTCTAAGCTATATTTTGAATTTACGTTAATTAATTCGTACAGATATACATTTCGAATTATTGATTATAAAGTTTTCGAGAATGTAATTAAGTATTCTATTAAAAATTCCCAGGTTATATAGTTATCATATTAAATTCATTTTGTTATTTAGAAAGGCAGTTGGTCCATGAATGGGCTCATTTAAGGTATGGAGTTTTCGATGAATATGGAATTCCCGGAGACAAGAGATATCCCATGTTTTATCATGAAGGAGGAAAAGTAAGAATTTTTACTTATTTTTTGCTTTTAAAGTTATTTCTAAAAGAAATTTTTTTCAAAATTTATCTTTATTTCATTATTATTCAAATTTTGAATGAGAATGGATTCTCAATTCTAATAATATAGAAAATAAATCATGTCCTCAAAAAAGCTTTGTTGTATTGATATGAATAATAAAAGGCGTTTATCTTTTGTCGTTAATATGTGAATATTTATCATGCTTTTACACAGATACTCCTTAGTTCATTCAAATGTATATTTTTGTAGATTCGCCCAACCAGTTGTGTACGAGACATAAAGGGATGGATTGAATCACGTGATGGTGGACCTTGCACCATGACACCTGATGGTCAAGTGGATGAAGATTGCATTTTTATACCAAACATGCATAGTAATGAAGCTAAAGCTTCTATTATGTACATGCCTTTCATTCCTTCAGTAAGTACTTTTGAGTACTAGTCAAATAATTTAAAGCAGACGTCATCTTAGACGTCATGAATAAAAAAAGGTTGGATTGTAAAATAAATATTTTTAATTGGTTCAAGTACGCAAAAGTAAATTTTTTATATATTTTTTTTTATTGGATTGGAAAAACATAGCAAAAGCAAAAAAGTTAAATGAACTGGTGTTTTAGGCAATTGCTTAAGGAGAAAATATCAACTTCATGAAAGCAGATTTTGAAGATTTGGAAAAATTTTTGCTTTGATCAAAATATTTTTGAAAAATGGTTTTTCAAAGACTTATAAACGAAATTGTATTTTAAATGTTTATGAAACAACTATTTTCTTTCAAAACTTACTTATTTATCATTACTAACAAAAAAAACCTTTTGTAGAATAATTCATACTTTTGTAAATTTTATATTATGAAAAGAAACATTAATTTAGCATAAAATAGTAAAAAGTAAAATATTTAAATTTATTGCTATTTAAAACATGTTAAAAACAAAAATTATTAGTTATGAAACTGATAGAATTACTTTATAGATCTATAAAGAATAATATTAAAACAATCTTAAAATCTATCAAATAAAAGAACGAAAATATTTTGGATGGAGAGACTTTTTTTTAAATGGTTACAATTTTGTTGTAAGACATTTCAATACATTAGACTGTTTAGTAAGCTATTTTTTACTGACAAATTAAAAATAGAAAGTGCCAAAATCCAGAACCAAAATTTAAGATTACGTTGTTTCTTTTAACGCGAAAATTAAAAGAATTCAATCTCAATTATGTTTACTGACAGATACAAAAGTCATGCTTCTGTTTAGTGCACTTTTGTTTTTAAAATATCATGAAATGCTCGTCGAAATTATATAACGCATTATAATCAATATAAGAGCAATTTAAAATCAAATACTATTGCGGTAATGAAGGTCAGAAGCAATAATTCTAAGGATGCTTTTAGAAGCTTAATATTTTATTGACATAATATATCACAGATGTGCTCACACTCTTAACAGATTCAAAAAAAAAGTTGCTTAAAATTTGAATAACCAGTTGTTGATAACATGAAATGATATTAACTGAACTTTTTATTTACAATGTTGTCTAAATGGATAATTGTGAGCTTTCGAGTTTTCTTTCTTGTAATATATAAATGAGTATGCATACTTTTTGAATAATTTTAATAATTAATCAGCTTAAAAATTTCATTTTAATATGAACTTTTAACATTAAGAATTTTAATATGTTTAAAAATATTGTGTTATCCCAATTATTCCTTATATTCTTTTAATATTGCCATAGCATAGAAACACAGAAAAATTTATTTGATTTGCATTTTGCACTCATTTCTTGATTGCAAAAAGTTGGAAACAGGCCTCAAAAAAAAAACTTAACTATTGCATACATATATACTCATAGAAGATCGAATTTTCCCAAACAATAATTTATATTAAAAGAAAGAAGGCGCCATTCTGATATATATATATATATATATTGTTAGTAAGTTACTATAGTTACTATATAGTACAGTAATAAACAAGATCCGGACATTAATTTCCAAGACTGACGTAACTGATGAGAACGAAAAGCATGAAGATGGCGCTAATGATTGCATATTGAAAAGCGTTTTCTTTCTCATGTGTAGTGCAATCGGCACCATTCTGAAGAAAGTGTTTCTCGTGGAAAAGCGCATTAAAGCGTAGCTCTTAAATTCCTGTTGTCGAAGTATAACTGGAGCAAAGAATTAATATTACGTTTTGCTTCAAATTGGGCAAGACAGCTGTGGAATCTACGAAATGTTAAAGCAAGTTTACAGTGAGGAAGCATTTTCTCGCTCAAGTTCTAATGAATGGCTTAAATGCTTTCAGAACAGGCGCGAAAGCGTCGAAGATGATCCACACACAGGTTAATGCTGTTCATACGTACTCCGGAAGCAATTGAAAATTTCGTGATATGGGGAAATGTGATCGTGGATTGACTAATCAAGTACACGCCAATGAATTGAACGTGGACAAAGAGACAGTTCGGCGAATTTTGACGCAAGATTTGTTTCAGATTCGTTATTCACCATTTAAGGAATGAACAAAAACAATTGAGACTGCACGCAAATGGCTATCTTATCGACAACGCAGATGCTGACCTTGCGTTCCTGAATAGAATATTCACGGGAGACGAGTCTTAATTTTATCAATATGACTCTAAAACCAAGCGTCAAAGTTCCGAATGGCTGTCTCAAAGTTCACCAAGGCAGAAAATATTTCGATTTGAAAAGTCCAAAATCAAGGACAGGTTAATCGTTTTCTTCGATTGCTACGGACTCATTCATCATGAATTTCTTACCCCTACTATGACTATCAATGTATAGTTCCACACAGAATTTCTTCACCGACTTCGAAAACGTATTCATAGTCGCCGTAGATTTGCCCCATTTTCAACAAAAAGGGAATTTTTGAATGGACTCGTAATGGGAGAATTTTAAACAAAATGATGATTCTTAGCCCAGCATGGTGTCATTGAGATGCAGCTTCCCCCATACTCACCAGTCCTAGCACCCGCAGACTTTTTCCTGTTTCCTAATCTGAAAAATTCGCTCAGGGGAACAAGATTTTAGGATGTCAAAGGCATTATGGTGTGCGTGTATCGGTTATTAAATAATATCTATGCACACCATATATTGAAACTTAACTAAATTTTATTATTAAATTTTAAGAAATGCCAAAATACGTCGCGAGTACAAAATCTTTGGGAGAGAACTGGTTTGTGAACTCATCCGCTCACATCGTCGGGAAAAACGTGAACTGTTCTGTTGCTCCTCGTGCGGTATGATTCCGAGGAGATTGGTGTTGCCAATCTTCAGATAGAAAGTTTTTCTAGTTGCTGTTGCCAACTTCCGAGCAGAAGTGTTTCACCACAGCATCAAGAAAACGTCTCTATTAAAGAGCATTCCAAAAGAGGACTTTAAATCTTTTTTCCGAAATTTGTACAGCCTAGCACAGACGTGCATTACTGCTGATAGGGATTATTTCGACTCATATTAAATGGGTATGTGTTTAATTTTTTCTGAGTTATTCCACGATTCCTGGAAATTAATAACCGGACCTTGTATATTGTTAGTACATATGTGTAATATCTATCTATCTATCTATCTATCTATATATATATACACTTCTAGCCATTAAAATTGCTACAAAAGGAAGAAATGCAGATAACAAAATGATATTTATTGGACAAATATATTATACAAGAAATAACAAGTGATTAAATTTTCAAAAAATTTGGCTGGATAGATCCTGAGAAAACAGTACCCAGAACAACCACCTCTGGCAGTAATAACAGCAGTTATACGCCTGGGCATTGAGTCAAAGAGAGATTGGATTACATGTACAGGTACAGATGCCCATGCAGCTTCAACACGATGCCACAGTTCATCAACCGTAATGACTGGCGTTTGGTGACGAGCCAGTCGCTCGGCAACCATTGACCAGACGTTTCCTATTGGTGAAAGATCTGGAGAACGGGCTGGCCAGGGCATGAGCCGAACATGTTCCGGATCAAGGAAGGTCCGTACAATACCGGCAACATGCGGTCGGGCATTAACCTGCTGAAACGTAGGGTTTCGGAGGGCTCGAATAAAGGGTAGAGCCACGGGTCGTAACACACCAGAAATGTAACGTGCACTGTTCAAAGAACCGTCAATGCAAACAAGGTGACCGAGACGTGTATCCAATGGCATCCCATACCATCACGCCAGGTGATGGGCCAGTATGACGATGACGAATGTACGCTGCCAGTGTGCGTTCACCACGCTGCTGCCAAACACGGATGCGACCATCATGATGCTGTACACAGAACCTGGATTCATCTGAAAAGATGACGTCTCGCCATTCGTGCGCCCAGGTTCGTCGTTGATCACACCATTGAAGGCGCTCTTGTCTATGACGCAGAGTCAAGGGAAGCCGCAGCCATGGTCTTCGAGCTGAGAGTCCATGCTGCTGCAAACGTCGTCGAACTGTTCGTGCAGACACTTGTTGTCTTCCAAACGACCCCGTTTCTTGCTTCACGGCTCGTGACGTGGTTGCACGATCCATTACGGCCATGCGGATAATATGCCTGTCTTCTCAGCTGCTAGTGATAGGTGGCAATACAGCGATAAGATAAACCGCAATCCCGGTACGCTACAATTCGACCTTTATCAAAGTCAGAAACGTGTTTCTCCTTCTTACACGAGGCATCACAACAACTTTTCCCCAGGCAACAACGTTCAAATGCAATTTGTGTATGAGGATATGGTTGAACAATTTCCTCATTTAAACACAATATAGGTGTCGCTACTGGCGCCTGCTTTGTCTGAATGCGCTGAAAAGCTAATCATTTGCATATCACAGCACCTTCTTCCTTTCGTATAAATTTCACGTCTGTAGCATGTCGCCTTCTTGATGTAGCAATTTTAATGGCCAGTAGTGTATACATATAGATATATATAGATATAGATAGATAGATAGATAGATTAAAAATAAAATACATTTAATTTTTACTTTTTTTTTCCAAGTCTTAAGTCAATTTGAAATTTTTGTTTTAATAATCATTTAACTCTGGTTTTCAGCCTGCTGTTTTCTTGATAATCTACAGTTGATTAATGCACTCGAGTGCTATTTTATTTATACATAATAACATATTATTTAAACTAGAATTTAGATACTTCACTTAATCTGAAACATTTAAAAAATTTTCATGTCATTAAACTTACTTTATAGTGTTCAAATATAAAATTCAGTTTATTAATATACTTTATATCTTTAAAAGATGGAGGGATTTTGTGATGATGCAGATCATAGACATAATATTTTAGCACCTACAAAGCACAATGCTATATGCAATTACAGAAGCACATGGGATGTTATGACACAACATAGTGATTTTCAGAAAATTCGGTAATTTTTTTTTCTTATTTCATTATTAGGATGTTCAAATTTTATTATTCATTAAAAATAGAAATGCTCTATTCATTATTAATTTTTGAGCAATTTTGAGGTGCTTCGTTAAATGTTTAAAATAAATGGATAACTTATCAAATTTTTTGAAAGCTTGTTTTCAAATTCTGATAGGAGGTGATGGTAATCTGTATATGAATAACAGTTTTGTAATAATTTAATTTCAGCTTTATTTGAGCCGTAAAATAAATGAATCTTGCTTTTTTTTCTTTTCAGCACAAGAAGAGACACTACTAATGAACTAACTGAAACTCTCTTCCGAGTACTTCAATCTCCAAAGAATCCAACATCTCGTTATGTACTTGTGCTGGATGTTTCCGGAAGCATGAATGTTAGTATATTATGTAATTGATATTTAAATATTATTTCCAAAATAAAATAAATTAAATTTTTTCTTTTTCTTATCATCTTAGTAAAAAATTGCTAAAGATCCTTTATTGAAAATATATAAAATTGACTTCAAGTCCCTGCTTTCAAAATGTAATTTATTCATTATTTTTTTATTAATATAAATTTTTGTGTTACTTAATTCTTCCCAAGTTTCTTAATCGCTATGTTTTATTCATGTTGCATTAAAAATACATATGATATTCTATTCGTATGATTTGAAATATTGGAGTATCAAATACTGCAGAGAAGTCTCAAATACGTGTACACGATGAGTTATCATAAACTTTCACTATTCAAAGTCCTCTGTTGCTAGATCTAATAACCGAAATACCAGAAAACTTGGTATGAAGACGAATGTTAACATTTTTTTGCGTACCAAAGATTATTGGAAGTAGAGTTCTTAAAGAAAGACATTTAGTTATAAAAATTTATGACAGAAGTATTTATAGCTCTGTGTGATGTAAAAAATACTACAAAAAGGAAAATAAAATAAAAAATATACAAAAGTATAATGAAATTTTAATCTTTGTTTAGCACTTTCACATTTCCACCGAGGAATTCGATCACGACAATATGACCGTCTTTCTCAGAGACTACACCGTGCATTCACTGCACAATATTCTTTATGGCGATAAGCAGCATGTAATATAGAATATCCCTCACTGTCTATGAAATAGGAATTTTTAAGAATCTTAAATTCATGACTCCTTCAGCTTTTATTTTTAGTTTCAGTTAACCTCATTGGCAAAAACTACATGGAATTAGGTCTCGGGAAAGAGGTGGCTAGGCAACTGTACAATAGCGATTGATGATTCTTTCATCTGTGAAGTGATTGTTCAACAATTGGTGTACCTTAGTCTTAAATTTTGGTGGTAGTACAGCATCGTATATTAAACATCAAAGAACATCTGATCGAGAAATTTTCATTGTTGAAGTTGTGGTATGGCATCATTATTTTATGTGTCATGATATCTTTGCCAATTAACAAAGCACGTTACAAGTCTAACTGGAATAACAGTCTCAAAAAAATGATCAATTGATGATAAAGCATTCAATGACTTTTGGTGAATGCAGGAACTTCTTGCACTGCATGGATCTGTAAAGAGTTCTGAAGTTGATAAGTTTGTTCTTTAAAAAACGCATTCAGATAAAAAAAAAAAAAAACAGGGTACTTTTCCCAAAAGAATTTGTCATGAAATTCCATTTTCAACCTGATAATAAACGACAGATCAAATATAAATCGCTTATCACAATCCCTGTGATTTTTCCTTGTGGCTGATTTCGTATGGATAGTGAGCTCACCCCAATACTGTCCATACCATAGAGAAACTCAGATTTAAGCGACGAAGTACACCCTGGATACTGCTATTACTAGCAATGGTTTTCTGTGATTCATGTCAATAATTGCAATGATAACACCTGTTATCATCTCTTTTGATATAAATTCACGTCCTCTGTCCGGGTGAATTATCAGTGACCTCGTTTATTCTAACTTCCTAATCATTCTTTATAACAAATTAAAAAACGGAAGACCTTAATTTAGCTTCTATCAAGCTCTAAAATCATAAGGCCTTATGAAAGAGATTCATACATAAAACTTTACCAAAAATACGCGCTCAGGCAATGTCAGTTGCTTATTCACTTGAGCAGGCTCACTTCAGTTAATAATATTTTTCTGAGTTGTCTGCATGTTTTTACAGCCCAAATTACTGGCACTCAAATCACATACGAAATTAAAATTAATTTCGAATAAATTTTAATTTTAATTTGATGGCCATGATTTATGTTAATATTCTCAGTTTTGTAAGAATTGGTGCCTTAAATATCTCTATTGTTGGTTTTGGGAATTAATATTTTTTTAGAATTCTAATAACTATGTGATTTTCTTTTGTCTTCATACAAAGTTTGCATCGATTTTGATTGTGAGATCGAGTTGCAAGTGGCTCTAATTTGTTTCAGTTTAAGAAAAAGTCTCTTACCCTGTATATTTTTCTACATTTTGTGAATCTGCTTCAGAATCTTAATATATTAAACAATGATGCTTTTAGTATATAGTAATTCATGTATGACTGAAAATGATTAATGTAAATCACATTTAAAAATAAAGTACTGGAATTTATTAGAAATATTTTTTAATAGTATGTCCCATATGTTGATCTGAAGCAAATTTTTTACCCATTCCGAAATATTTTACATATCTTTGCACATTTGTGAACGTTTATTAGTACGAAAATCAATTCTATATTTAAAAATATTAAAACAATCCTCATTGAAATATAAAAGTTGTATAAAGTGCAATTTGAAAGATATCTCCTCTAATAAAATAATCATACTAGCAATGATTTTAAAACAAAAATTTTAGTCAAATAGTTAATTTTTAGTAAATGGTTATTTTCAAAAGGGATTTTATATTTTAGAAAAAGGAACTCTTTTCTAAAATATTTTAAATATGTGACAGAATGTATGTTCTGAAAAAAGTAAGATTTAAAAATATATGTAGAATTTCTTTAATTTATGAGAAAAATATTAATATATTTTTATTTTGTTATAAAACTAAATGTATAGGATGCTAAGAACGAATGCACGTCGTAAGTTTTCTTAAAAGAGACTAAGCGTAATAATAGAGTAAAAACACTGGTATGTGTTAATATTAATTTTAATAACACACATTATTTCATGACTGAATGAATTTCAAACTTTATCATCTTCGAGACTAATTTCCCAACAAAGTGTATCTGAGCATTTTACAATTTTAACAATTTTTGCCAATTTATTTAAATAATAGCTTGAAAATTATAAGTTTTCTAAGGAGAAAGTAAACTTATTCATTTAGAATTTCATATAATTTTCTTTTGTAATATTATCATTCATTGCTAAAATAGGGGCAACCAATGAAACTTCTCCACAGTGCAGCTACAAGATTAATCGAAGATCGTGTTCCAGATGGTGCCCATTTAGGAATAGTGCAATTTAGCACTGAAGCTAGCATATTACATGAAATAACAAAAGTGGACAATGAAACTAGACTGGAGTTGAGTCGTAGTTTACCAGCTAAAGATGATGGTGGATTAACAGCCATCGGCAAAGGATTATTAGAAGCTATTAAGGTTAGAGAATATAAGCACATCATATAATAAATTTTTCATTTTGATTATTATTAAAGTATTCACAATTTTAATAATAAATGTATAATAATTTTTAAAATCTCTGTATATTAATTGTAATTATTTTTTCCGTAATTTTAAAATAGATCAATCAATAAACAAAGGCAATGAGGATTTAAATATAAGCAATTAATAAAGTTATTATTAATTTCTAGTAATGAATTTCGTCCTTTCTCTATTTCATAGGTTCTCACAAATGAAAATGGAACTGTTGAGTCTGGGCTCATCATGCTTATAACGGATGGCGAAGAAAATGTGCCTCCTTTCATTCAAGATGTTTTACCTGATGTTTTACAGCACAATGTCATCATCAATGCCGTTGCTTTCGGGAATGAAGCTAGTGACAAGCTTGAAAATATGACAGCCATTACTGGAGGAAGAGGATATTTCTTTTCAAACAATGGCAGTAGGCCAGCTTCTGCACTGGATTCAGCTTTTCTTGAATCTATAACATCACAAGCTGATATTGAGTTACAACCTGTGCAAGTGAGTGTCAAAAATAAGGTTTTGGGATAAAATGTAATGTTTTTCTTAACTTTAAATAAAATTTAAATTTTATATGTTTTGCTTTAAATTTGAATTTTACACGCTGTATTTGGCATTCGGTAATTTTTCGTTCTATGTGGACTGCCCTTAATAGATAAAATAGTTGAATTAAAAATAATATATAACGAGATTTATTTTACAAATGTTATGTATAGGCTTTTTATTTATTATATGACTAAATATTTCGTATAATTATTTTATGATTTCTTTAGTTTACTTTCATTTTCATTTAAATGTATTGGACTGTATATGGTTTGGCGTATAATATTAATCACCTATACGTTGAATATTGTTTCTATTATTTCTTTTTTAGCAATAAAAACGTTATTATACCTCATATAATATATATATTAATAACAATGAAAAAAATAATTAAAGAAATAATTGCATTTTAAATTTTTTGCATTATAAAATGATAAAAAAAATTCATAATTTTTATTAAGTTGTACTCAATAAAAAATAAATAATATAAATGTGTTGTGTAGCTATACATTTCATAACAATAATGGAAAAAATGATAAATTCTTATAGAAGTATTTATTTAACAGATAGTTATATTAAAAAAAAGAAAAATTTTTTTTCTTTTTTTTATTGAATAAGTAATAGTGAATATGAATAGTGTGATATTTTATTTGCTCGAACGATATAGGTAAATCTTGATCATGATTTAACATAGCTTTGATACAAAGCTATTGTTATTTTTGTTCATTTCGATTTTAAAACATGGCTCTTTGAAAGACATATTTCAATTCTCTAACTATGAATCATCATTTTTCACTGAATATTCAATAGTATTTATATCGTTACTCTCAGTTGAATATAGAAGAGATTGCTATATTTCTAAACTGCTTTTATAAATTGAGGCTGTGATAGAAAATTAAACATATCTTTCAATTCACCGGTTTTTGAATTATTCTAAGAAAACTGTGTTCTGCTAACCACGTGGATACAAGAAAAGTTAGATATGATCTTTAGGTAAGTGTATCTACACTTACCTAAAGTAACCTGTATCTATTTTGACGAAAAGACTTATTAGATAAATGCGTATGCTAAATATTTGTTCATTACTTTAATTGTGAGCTTAAAATTAGTAAAACCAACTTATTTTTGAAAAAGTAAAATTGTTTTTTTAATCATAAAATTCTAGTCAAAAGAAATTCACTTTTTAATTTGTAGTTATGTTCACATACCTGAAAGCATCACAAGATCTATGTTAATGCCTTATAAATGTTTTCATAAATTTTGACATGAATCATCAATAGCAAAAATAATGAGTATAATTTTCTGTCTATATATTAACATTCTATTCAAGTGTGTATTCATATTTTCATTCCTTTTCATAGCTAAAAGATGAAATGTTTGTCCTTGATAATGATGTGGTAACGAAATACGTTTATATTGATGAAGAGTTAGGAAAAGATACAATTTTCACTATCATTTCTCGACACATTGTTAGAGTTGGAGATATTGTCTTAAGAAGTCCATCTGGAAAAGTATATGACAGTACTGATCCAGGGTACAGTAGGGATGACAATATGAGACAGAGAATACAGATATCCATACCTGCAGCAGAAGTAAGTATAATTAATATTTAAAATGTTTCACAATTATATATATTCCGTTAATCAAAAGTAAAAGGAAAAAAATGCATCAAGAAAAATATTTACTAATTCAGAAAACAAAGTATGAAAAAATGAGAAATATATTAGCTCATTTTGAAATAGCATTTATATCATCTATATGTGTAAAAAAAGCTAAATATAGTTATAAAAGACTTATTTTAGAGGTATTTTAATAAAAAAAACTCTTTTAATAGCCTTAACACCTATTTGATTATGATTCAGGTTGAAAATTTTGTTATGGATGTAACATGTAAGAATTCATCCCACAAATTCTAATCATATATAAAATTCGGCATTAACTCTAAAGTATGTTTAATGGAAAGAGATATTGGGCATACAATAGTTAAATTTGTCTGTTATTCAGATCGTAAATAAGCAGATATTTCAGAAGCCGTTGGGAGCTGTTTCTCTCAAATTGCTGGTAAGAAATTTAAAGTAAAAAATGTAATTAACCTTTTCACACGGAAATTAAAAATAAAAATCCTAGAAAAAACTAATTTAAGCATTAAAAACTACCTCGAGAATATTATTCATGTACTTACAGGCAGTAAAAGTGTTATTAAAAAATATAATAGTATTTGGTATTGTATTTCTGCTTTCCTTGAATTGTTTAAGATTTTGATATATCCCTTTGATTGGATTCTTAGTAACTTTCGGGGTTTTCTATCTTGAAGCATGTAAAAGTGATCCACAGTCAATGAAAAGTAGTCCAATAATACTTGTTAAAAAGATTCTTTGTTCTGAGGCATTTTTTAAATTCACCTCGTATTATTAATAGTGATATACTTTATAAGCATTAAAAAATATCGCTATTCGCATATAACAACAATGGCAAATATTAAGTATTAAATTCTAATTTTATGAAAATGAACAAAAAGGCAATATTAAAATGAATTTCAAAATATGCAATTTGTCATCTGATTAACTTGCATTGGCATATTATTATTCATATACAGAAACATAAATGTGAAATCCTTTAAGTCTCTCAAAATTCAAGCAAACACTATAATAAATTTTTTATTATAGTTTAAGTTTTTTATAATAGTAAATGAATTTTAGGCAATAAATGGCTCATATTACAAAGTTAAATTTCTCTCCAATTATTTAACACTAATTTAGGCCGATAACAATCTTCAAAGAGACTTATTTTTGTCAGATTACAGAGTGACAAAGAAATCTTAAACTACAAATTAGGTTGTGTGAAATGCCTTTAGCTGCACTTCATCCCTATTTTACGAAAAAAAAAATTAAGAACTAATTTTGCAACACGTAATAAATTAGAGGGCAATTTTTTCTCGTAACTCTAGAAAAACGTCTGGATAACTTCCGTCAGAAAAATTCTCTTTCCTCCTACTTAAGTTGTTGAGTAATGTTGAGGTTTCGAACATAATGGAATAAAAAACAAAATAACTGTGAAAAGTCATTTAATTATAATACAAGGAAACTTATTGAAACGCCTTCCTCTGATTTTTCAGGAAATTGCATTTTAAACACGTAGTTGCTGAAATCAGGCTTTCATCTTCAACATAACTGGCTATATGTGCTATAAATGGTTCTTTTCTTACAAATACTTTTAAACTCTGTATAGCTATTTTGTCCAAGAATAAGCACTTACGGTATATAACTAAAGTGAGTCTGAGATATTTAACTATTTCTGTGTGAAATAATTGCAAAAAATGAGTTTTTTTAAAATATGGGTCACTCTCTTTTATAGACATAATAAAGCAAAAAACAAATTTTAAGTACCATTTGGTAAAACAGAAAATATTGTGTACATAGTATTTATATTCTTAAATAAAATTAACGAATAAAAATAAAATTGGACCAAATTCAAAATAAGATGAATGAGACTGTAATTAATCAGTATTTGTAAATTTATATTTTCCTAAAGTTATGTAACAAGCTCCCTTATTCGATATCTGAGATAAATGAAAGATATATCCCAGAAAATGTTTCCTAAAATTATGCCACTTTTAAGTGGAAAATTGGTTTGTCCATTGGGGCATTCATTACATTTAAAATTTCCATTCATTGACAACAAAAAAGACCATAACCGATTAGTGTATACAGGCAGTATCAACATTACGATCTTGAATTGTTTCAAACATTCAACTCATTTCATAACATAATCAAGCAAATATCTTGAGTAAATTTAATGCAATAATACATCGTTTGCATAAGGGACTAACTAATGTATTATCTCATTATTACATTTTGAATTATGACTGTTAAGGTTATAAAAAATTTGTCGATGCATGCAAAAGTGACCCTAAAATACAACAGAAGACATCTTGCAAAGGTCTTTAATTGTAAACTTCAGAAATTGGTGATTCCATTATGAAAATTACAATTAATTAGTGATTCCATCTCGGAAAAAGTCAATTACAAAGTTACACACAGAACACCAATATAACATTCTAAGAAGAAATTCATTGAAAACAAAGTAGACGTTATACATTGGTTTAAGTTTAAATTTTAACATATTTACATGAAGAAATGTTCTGAAAAGAGCAAATAATTATTGAACTTTTTTTAATATCGCCATTCAATCTCCTGTCCTTTAGCAACAAGATACTGCAATTTAGTGGAATGAAATACATTTGGTACCATGTCAGATAACAGGTTAATATAAGCAATGGCTATAAAACTTCAATAATCTGATTTTGATAGCGAGAGGGATATCGTACTGTCTTTCTTTTAGGAAGCATCATAAGAAGAAATAAAAAGTAATGAAGTACGGCGACTGAAGTGGCCATTCATCGAAATCATAATGTGCTTCTAATGCTATGCTGAGTCTTTTGAATGTCTTGGCGAGATATCGTTTGACGTTTCCAAGATGTGTATCATTACGTCGGAACCAAAGTATCCGCTGTCATCGCAAAACCGAGTGTTAAATATATCAATTAATACTTAAAACAACTCTAAATACACAAAGACTAATATACCTTCGCAAATATCCGATCAGGAAGTCAATAAAAATTCCACATCAAAAGTTAATTTAACTTTTTATCTTATGTCGAATTGTTTGAACACTTAAGGGATTTTACACAGCCTAGTAATGTCTGTTGCTATGATTGCAGATATCGAAAAGGTGAAACGATGCCTTATCAGTCTAAATAATGGTATCAACGAATGTTCACTGGAAGTCTAATTTATTCACTACGGAATTACTCTAGCTTACATATCTGAGCTAGTTTTTGCACTTCAATGGTTCTTTCAACAGTATTAAGAATTACAAATATACACCTACTTGCTGCAAGATTTGCCATACATTGATAGTTGAAAATGTGATCAATGAACTGGAATAATTTTTACAATAATTAGGAATTGGTTGTATAATAAAATAAGAAGCATATTAATTTTACAAAGTGCTGTTTTTCAAATTTTGTCTTCCACATGGAAATCCTTGATCTCTATCAAACAATAATTATGTAAGTTCAATACCAAGCAATGAATTATTAAACTGCATAAAAATTTATAGAGACCACCAGTCAGTTTTATTGATCGCATGTAGTTTGCAGTACAAATCTTGTACATGAAACATAAAAAAAATGTATCACATCTAAAATTCACTCTTATATTTAAAAAAGTGATAAAATCACTATTATATACGCTGTAGACTTTAATTTTATAAAAAAAAAATAAAAAAAAAATTATGGGACATTTTGAACAATATTGACATTCTGCAAACTTTTTCCTGCAGTTCAGCTCAATACATGCATGTGAACCCTTTGCATCAACTACATTCCATTCTTAACCTACTTAAACAAAATTAAGAAGTACAACTGAATTCGTTTTATGATGATGTACTAACAAGATACTCCTTCACAAAGTACTTACACTTTAAAAAATCTTGGAATAATACCACTTATCAGTTTCTATAAATTTTACCATTCAAAATCTTTTCTTACAAATACCTTTGATTCGTTGTTCTTCTATATAAGAAATTGAACATGTCAGATCTATGAACAACTAACTCATCAGATTCAGATTTTACACAGTAGGCAAAAGGAATTGCAAACTACAAACGAGATCCGTACATGAATATTTGTATTGCCATCCGAATACAGTTTGATTTCTTTTTTTCCTTTTTTTTTAAATCATATTTAATAAAACTAGGATCTATTTTTCTGAGTGTATGATGTGTTACATATCATCATGTTGCAATTATTATTTTATTTTTACTTAGTTTTGCGTGTATTAACTATGATACATTTATATATTATAACTATGCATTGTTATAGTCAAGTGGCTTACTTTTACCTGCATTATTCTTTTCAATCTTAGTTCCCTTTTTGCCCTTCTTTGCTATATTTAGCTGTACTTGATCAACTGAATTTGATCTCTTAGTTTGTATTTAAAAAAAATATGAATGCGATGTTCCTTGGGTGCAATAAATTCTTAGTAAATAAAAATAGAAGAATTTCATGTCAAAAATTAATTAGTATAGTACTCCTCACACAGCTGAATGCCGTTTGATCTTGTACAGTCTATGTCAAATTCGAAATATACCATTAGTTCTTTTTATTTATATGTGTGGACATGTAAGATTTTTTTCAGTTATCTAAGATCTAATCGAGTGATTCCTAAACCCAGCAAAGGCAATGCAATTGATGATATATAGTTGGTATAGACCATACGATTCAATCTTTTTTCGCCACATCTTATAAAAGAGAGAACTATTTGCTTTCTCCTCACTTGTATGTCTGTCGCATGCAAATTTGCTATCATATATCAATTTTTACTATTATTTGTAGTATTTATTATCTTTAAACACAAACTACTCAACGCAGAAGTCACTGGTTCTATAATTAAATAGAAATGGTTAGCAATGATTTACAGAGATTGAGATGCAATAACCTAAAATTTAAGAGGAAAAATTGCTCATGTGCCTGTCTCAAACCAGCTTTCTATATACAAAGTCTTCTAATTCCCAAATGGCTACAATTAAATAGAAAAACAATTTTACAAAAATTATTTGCCAAAAGTTTCTGCAACATGACTTTTGGGGATTCGTTTATTAATATTTTATATTCTGAGATTTTCAGAAGAAAATGAGCAAATGTGGTTGAAAACGTAAATGCATTTGAAATAGTCAACAAATTCTTTGTATTAAAATACCCATTTTAAAATAAGAATAATTTTGCATAAAATTATCTTAAGTGCTTGTTTAATATAAAGACCGTAATTTTTTTTATTTTGCATAACATAGTAAAATTATCATGAAAATTTCTACGAGAAAGTTTGCTTCTGTTTCCCAGTATGAATTTCTATCATCTCTATAGTAATAGATAAAATGTAGTTGAATAAGAAGGGAAAATATGAATAAAATTTTACCTTGCAACTAGAAAATTTCTCAAAAAATTTCAAATAAATACATCGGTAATTAAGTTTACCTTTCTCGTTTACGTTCTGAGACTTCTTGTTTTATTACAGAATTGACATCATTATTTCTCTTTTTATTTCTAACGGAAAAAGAAGAACATTATTTGCCATTTGTCGCAACAGATTTTTACCTTTTTAAAAATGGAAAGAAACTTTAACATTTTACGTTTATTTAAACATAGAATTCCTTTGTTGAAAATTTATTTAGCTATAATAAAGAATATTATACCATGTATTTAAAATGCTTTTAAAGGAAAAAAATTAAATTTTACAGAGAGAGAATGTGTTCTTTTCTAACTTAAGTGCTTCTTACATTTCATCAAATACCAAACTTTCATTTTGTTACTTAGTTATTTGTTTCCTTTTATTCCACACTTATTAAAATGAAGCACTGTTATATTTAAATTTTATTCTTTGGAGGACATTCATACTAATCATTTATTTCATTTTAAAGGAGAAGCTACCTTTAAAACTAATTAAAATGATTTATGAATGTATTCGAAATTTATTCTTTTATGTTTAATTTTGAGAGATGCAAAATTTTGGTTTTAATGTGATGTGTCATATTGATTTTGCTCGAAAACAACTTTAAAATAATAAAGCTTTGCTGAATGTTATGAGGAATCTTCAACATGGCACGCAGAAAGTAATCAGCAAATAAGAATATATGCGATTATAAGAATATATGTGATGATTTATAAGCAGTGACATCAGTATAACACTCTGAAAAGGAAGATCATATTCGATCATAATCGATTTCATTAAAATGTGGTTTGCTAGTTCTTGAAAATTTGCAAGAAAATGATAGGGAATCTTAGTAAACATTATAACTATGACAATGATCCTGCACCAATTAAGTAAGAGAAGTATAACGTCAAAATCTAATTAAATGGTGTTATTTTTTTAAAAAAAATCGAAAAGCATGTACAAATAAATTTAAATGTAAAGTTGAATAGATTATAGGAGTTCATAATCAATCAGTTTGGACCAGTGAGACCTAGAAAAGGAAAAAGCAATGAAAAACTATACCTAGGCAACAGTAAACAATTCGACATATTTTAGGGGCTTGAAACTGTATAATTTCTCAAGAAATTAGGAAATTTGTAACCCTAAGAAGGTCAGTAAATGCTATAATAATCGTATGAAACTATTAGGAATTATTGACAAAATGTTCTTAAAACTGGAAACAAGTAATAGAAGCAGATCATGTAAATCATTTCACCAGAAAACACAACAATGTTTTAATTAATATTTAACGGATTATTTGATTTTATATGTATGAGTGTGATATTTTCAACATAATATATGTAAAAAATTTAATTAAAAATAATCAAAGTTTCATAATATTTCAGTTTAAAGAATATTGTCTTATATCAATGATAAAAAGTAACTCTAATAATGAATTGATTTATGTTTTTGTAGTTAATAATCCTTTTAAACAGGACTTTCCAGAGTTGTAAAGGGAAATTATTAATTATATTCAAGAATTATAGTAATATAACAAATATATATAATGGTTTTATTTTAAATTTTATATTTCAGCCTGGTAAGTGGGAAGTTAATATTCGTCGTAGAGGTGAATATCCATTGTTAGTAAGTTTTGCTGTAACATCAGAGCCAAAAGACGTCAGAGATCAACCAATTCGAGTTCGCTCTTGGTTAAATGAAATACAACTAAAATTCCCAGCACATGCTAAAGTATATGCTGAAGTAAAGAAAGGATACTTAGCGGTGATTGGAGCTACGGTTATAGCAACAGTTGAAAGACCAATGGGTGCAACAGTTGATGTTGAACTAAGAGACGATGGGATGGGTAAGAACATTGCGTGCTATTTTTTACCAATTAAATACTGAAATAAAAATATGAGTAGTGGAAAATATAAAATGAAAACTTTCATAAATTTAAATACAGCCAAATATTTTCATGAATATGTGTACATTGTGTTTCATAAATTTCCAATGAAAGAAATAAATTTTCATAAATTTATCTCAATTTACATGCAAAATATAAATGAATGATAACCTAACTAACGAAAAGTAAATTAAAATAATCAATTATAATATTTTCTTTTTCATTAATTAAATTACTATCAAACTCAATTTATACTAAAATTTTTGTTATAAAATTAATTTTTTATGCTTACAAGAAAATGTGTATTGATAATTCATTATTATATGTAATTGTATACATTATATGTTATTTCATATAAATGATTATTACACCCCATTTTATACTTTCATATCTCTTGGGGTAATCTTGTTGAACTCAATTCATTCAATTTGGAAAACTTACCTTAAAGAACGAATCATGTCATGTTTCATTTCTCGAAAGAAATTTAAATTCATAAAATTTGATTTTTTTCTTAAATTGGGATATAATTTTGAAATTTTTGTTCTTGGTTAATAATTATTTTCCCTATTTTTTTTTCACATGAAATAATTAAGTCCTCATGCCAAATGTCACACGCCATTGTACATTTAGTCAAATTATAACAAATAACTTAATAACTCTCTTTTTGCCGAAAGAAGTATGGGTTATTAATTACAACTATTGAATCACTAATTTGCTATTCATAAATTAAATGTAATCCACAATTATTATTGTCTCAGTTTAACACTAGAAGTGGTGGTTTTATTTAAATTATAATCTTGGATATTTATGCTGTTGATTTTAATCTCAACATAAGATTTCCTTAGAGGAAAAATATTCTTTATATACCACGAAGCTATGAGTTTAATACCTTTTAAAATTTTATTTGAATTGTTGAATTTAATGATCATTTATTACTCTCTTTGATACAAATTAATTGTGGGGAAATTTAATGTTAAACTTATTATTTGTATTCACCAAGATATTGGTAGAATAGGCAATATCTTACAAAAATTTTATTATTTGACTTCAAATCACTCATAGAGTGTACTCTGATGAGTTGAAATATTTACTGAGAATTCGGCATATACATGAAAAAAAAAAAGATGTTTTATGATAATGATCTTTACATTTAGATATTCTTAAGTATAATATGGAAGTAAGACAGTCCTTGAAAACTATTTCTGAATCTGTTAAAAAAATGTTTCTCCCAGAATATATATGATTATGTTATGTAAAATGTTTTCAAATAGAAAACTTGTGTTTGTGAACACTATTGTGAAAACCCTGTGATTGCATTCAGATATTTTGAAAAATGGAAGAAAATGTACAAAAAATTAAGTTTCGTTGAAACAGTAAAGATGATTTAACATAATGATTTCCAATGTAAAATATTTAAATAGCATTAAAACAAATATTTTTTTCATAAATTTGGAATATTACCGATGTCGAAAAATAATGTTTTATATTTTTGTTTACTTATACGAATTTCTAAAAATAAAAATCATCACAAATAACTACAACTCATTTAATTTAAGTAATTTACTTAGAGTTGTTTTGTGTTGACTGGTAAAATATAAAAATGAAACTGTAATATGCAAATTAGAAGTGCAGCAATCCGATCAAAGATTAATCCGTTTGTGGTTCACAGGTTTTCAAAACAATTTCAAAAAACTGATTTTCAGACTTGAAAGCATAGATATCATTAAAGCTTATTTGCGTTGTTATGCAAATACAATAGTGGATAATTTCCTGTTTCAAAACAAAAATGTTAAAACACACAAGATTCATAATATCATTGACAATTATATTATGTTTAATAACAATGGACCCACACACAGCGTATTGATAAGACAGCGCAATACCTGAACCTGAATCTAATTATGTATGCTCAAAATTCTTTAAGAAAACGAATGTTTTTAAATCAATATTCCTGTCTTCAAGCACATCACTGCGACAGAGTTCATACGTAGCATACCATTTTCCTCGTTTAATGATTTCAATACAGAGGAAGTCGGACTCCACACCAAGTATGGTTCAGTTGGAAAAGTGGAGCAGCGCACCCCAAATTGCCAGCCTGGCTGGCACACGACAACAACAACAACAATGATTTCAATAGCAAATAATTCACATTTAACAAACAAGGCAAATATTTGCTGTCTTATCTATTATTTAATATTTTTGAATAATATGTATCCGCTGTAAGAACTCTTACATATTTTTTCGTTTAACAAGACATCCAAAGTTTGCAAAATATGTTAGTTACCGCAACGTAACCCTACAAAAAATTTTACAGCAACAGTTCAGGAAATTTTAGGATTGAATTTTCTAGTAGATTTTTTTAATTAAAAAACTATCTCTGGCACATTTCATTTTATAATTAATATTCTAATGATTCTTATTGCTAACTTAGATTAAATTGACAAAGTGTTAAAGAAAATTGTTATATAACCTTGATTTCTCTTGTAATATAGACAGTTTTCTAATAGACAATTATAAATCATAATCTCAAAAAGAAGTATTTTAAAGAACTTAGCATTTGTTAGTATACAAATATAAAATTTGATTATTATTCTTATAACTAAATTAAGTTTTTCATAATTCCGTCATTTCGTTTTTTACTAGTTACACCTTCCCAAAAGTCCAATTATCATAGTTTTCATGAACGATTAAGAAAACGCAAGTCATGATTAAATATTAGTATTAGCTATATGATGTTTTGATAAAATTGTTTTAAGGTACAAAAATGATGTACCAACATTCGTGATTTTTCATTGCATTTCCTTACTATAAATTTCCCCTTAGTATTACATTAATGAATATAACATCCTGTGGGAACGAATAACTTCGAGTAAATTATAATCAGGCGAAACAGTACATAGTTGAATGAATTATAAAAAAAAATCGCAAATATTGAATTCGGAATATCACAGAAACTGAATATCTTAAAAATTTATGTGGTTGTTCCAACTTAAATATAATATTCACAATACAATTATTGA